>CAXIVR010000002.1:221112933-221210329 GCA_964035755.1 Teleogryllus oceanicus
GTCCTTTTAAGTCTTTAAAACTTTCTGATTCAGTAGATTGGTAAGTACTTACATCTTTTGTGGAGTTGGGTTGTTAATTTCATTAATGTTTATTTTTGGATTGCACTTGCAGGTTGTTGATGTTGCGGAGCTGCGTTGGTTGGTAATGCAGCGGTAATGGCGTATACCATTTGTAGCTATTGAGGTTATTGCTGCTGTAGTAGTAATTGTTGTTGTAGTTGCTGGTGGTGGATGAGTTCTTCACATCCATATCGCGAGGATTGCTTCATTCATAGCTTGAGATACCAGAGGCCGGTTTCTGCTAAGCTTACTTCGTGGGCACTTATGTTTTCCATCACGAGATCACTTTCACAAAGTTGACACTGGTTTCACTATACACTCGAAACGTTCACTTTTTCAGTTAAGTTGGCCGTTTCATGCTGCAATGCAGCATTTTTGGCTGGGCCGCCCAGAACTGGTGCGGTTAATCACTGCGCGCGTCCTGGGTTACAACTGATAGCTGATCTATAACTCAGACTGTGACTACTGAACGCGAAAGGTTAAGCGTGCGGAGCGCTCGGAGAGGTGTTGCCTCGACGAGAGCTGGGCTCGAACTGAGATTATTATAATGCGATTGCAATATTTGTTTTGTCTTACTTTCTCCCAACGTGAATCAACAACTGCACGAGATGGGAAAATGAAACACTTTAAATGCATTAAACACCTGCGCTAGAGAGGAATGAGAGTACCTTCCAAGAGGCGGCTCTCGCCATAGCAACGAGCCTGGCGACAGTGCGACGGTGCGTGGAGATGCCAGGATCTTGTGTCCCGACACGAGGAAAGCCCCGACACGGACAGGCACTGCGTCAGCGCTGGGATGTCGTTCGTCGACAGCCGCAACTGCAACCAACACACACACATACACACACTCGCCAGTGTGTGTTTAATCATTCATTTGAGATAGGCACTGCGTCAACCCTGGGATGTCTTGCGTCGACAATGGCAGCCTCACACATACACACACACACACACACACACATACACGCACACACGCGCGCGCGCTTGCCCCATTCTCTGGCCTCTGAGTCAGGCTTTCCACTTATTTACAGGCGGCAATTCAAATCATTCACCTCAGTCAGGGCAGATATATCACTCCGTCAGCGCTGGGAAGTCGTGTGACGATGTCTGCATCTGCAACCACACGTACGTACGCACAAACACACACACACACACACACACACACACACACATGCCAGCACGTTGCGTTCATTCCTCTGTGATTTACAGCCAGTAATTGAATAATATGTTTACTAGTTCATAAATCGTTTTATGGATACGAGACAAAACGCGTAATGATATACTTAAGACAGTAATAGGGCTTTCGAATCCATTAAGTCCATATGGCCTTTGAATACTTTGTACTCGCTGTCTACCAACAAGACGAATAAATTATTTCTAATTTATTGGGTTTACTTTATTAGTTTATTGAACTTAAGAACTACAGTTCCTTCAAAATACTTCCTCTTTGGCAGGTTCCGTCTTATAGAGGTTGCCAAAAATTCGCCATTTAACTTTGAAAGAATAGTGTTTTTATATAATTCTGTTAGTGAAACAAAATAAAGAAAATAAAACATAATTTATCTATAAAATATTTAGAAAATAAAATCAATGTCGAAACAGAAGAAACCAGTGTCTATAAATTGCATATGCAAAGAATAGTCGTTTGACACACAGCACTCACTTTCCTACATTATAATGCGAGCGTTTAGTCAATTTTGTGGTCTACACCTCAACACTTCGGCTTCTACACTAGGATCAGCATTTCCGGAATTCCATCGTCAGCAGAAAGTGAGCTTTAGGAATTGAAGGGTGGACGACGAACATTGAGGTTCGGAACTACAGCGACAGAGTCGCGCTTCACCAAAGCGTGTGAAAGTCGCAGCAGAAATAGACGTCGAGTTTGCCAAACATTCCCTGTCAGCGGTTTAAGAAGAAAACTCATCTTTCCCTCTGTTGTCTCAAGACAAGACCCTTCACACTATGCTATTCCACGAAGAGTGCCGGAAATTTGAGAATAAAATTTCCTTCTTAACGAGTAATTATCACTTAACGTGCTCTGAAAATCATTGTTTCCGCTTTACACAGGTTTCCGACTTACAGAGGTCATTTTCACTGCTAAATCGTTCCGTTTTGAGATTTTTGTCGGGATGGCAGGTTATCGTTTACAGGGTTCAATGTTAGACAGGTTTACGCAATAAATAAAATTCTTAAATATAAAACAACTCCATAATAGTTATTTTGGTCATTTAGTACAAAAATTGCAATTTCGGCATGGAGCCGTGAATTTAAAATTAACATCTCTCACTCTTATTTCACGCTTAGGTAATACATTTGCTTGTATACACAGATGCTTCTTGAGTTGTAGTTGTACTACTAGGAATATATTTAGAATGCACACCCAAACATCTTCGAAATGTTCATCAAACCATCAAAATCTTCGAAGTTTGTATGTAATCGACTCTCCTAAATAACTTTGAGTAATAGATAATAAATATAAATAAAATAATAAAGTGTCGTTTCATTTACGCTGTTCACACTGTTATTTTCCATCCAACTTTGAAATACACCATTCTCATTTTCATAATTCTCGAGATTTTAGTGTAAACAAACTGTCTGTAGCTTTGTAAACTTTGTCGAGAATTTCCGTAGGTACTTCATAATATTCTTCCATTTTGTACGGAAAAACATATTAGAAAGGTGTTAATACAGTAATTATATATATATATATATATATATATATATATATATATATATATATATATATATGTGTGTGTGTGTGTGTGTGTGTGTGTGTGTGTGTGTGTGTTTGTGTTTGTGTGTGTGTGTGTTATAGAACTGTTCTCACCTGGTTGGCGCATGCAGTCAGACCAATAACGTAAAGACAAATTCCACCATCAGTTGTATTGAATTCTCTTGCTCACATTTTCCAGGTTGTCACTGGCCCAGACAGCCACCATTCGCAGCATCCCTCGCAAGACGCCAAGTAAGCCGCTGCGTTCTCCTTCGCTTTTGAGTTCGTCTGCCTCTGGTTTCCGACTTGTTCGAGGTTGTTCCAGGTTTGGTGTCATTTGGATTTGACCAAGGTGAGCTAAAGAAAATATTTTCTTTACAATTGTTTTCGAAAGTATCGTATGTATAATTAACAACACAAATTCTTGGAAAGAACTGTGGAAAAATTCGAAAATATTACTTTTTTGCTTTGTTATAGTAATCAGAATAATACTTATATCTTGTTTCAAGTATCTTTGTTTTGTATTATCATTAAATCAAAAAAATATTCAGGACATCTTTATTATAATATGATTTTAATTCGTATAGGAAGTGTATTATCAGAATGTGGCTTCGTTAGCAGAGTTGCTTAACTACGCTCCGCGAAGTCACGGAAGTTTAGCAACTCTAGAGACCACGAATTCCTGAATGGGTGACAGTATGGAAACCCCGATTACTAACCGTGGCCGAAGGGTTAAAAAACAATGACTGATTGTGACGTTACGAGACAAAAGACGACCATTACGAAATTAACTCACTCGTGATATCAACTGAGTGAGTTAATTTCGTAATGTTTCCTCGATGGTTCTACTGCACAGGTAATTCAATGAGATAGTAGTTCCCTCACTAAGCACCTGATGATGTAACAAAACTAGTTACGAAACGTTGTGCAATTGCTGAAATAAATGATTGTCATTAAAAACTTTGGATACTTTTATTTGCAAATATTGTCTAATTTCCCTGAATTTTTATGATTTCCAGGGTGATCATGTTCAAATTATTTTTATTCCCCCCTCTCACTACAAAATACTTCGAAATACGTCTGTTATTCTCTTTGCAACAAGAACTATTCCTTCCTACTTTCGTTATATTATTTTCAACAATATTTTTGTGCCGATACGAAGATTACGGAACCTTACCCTTGGACTAGAACGACAATAAAGATGCAAGACGGAGAGCATGGAATACTTTCTTATGTGTGATCTTTTGGCGGAAGGAAAGTTCCTTCCGCACGAAACAAGAATTCCTGCAGCAGATGGCCGAGGAGGAAATATTCGGCTTCCTCCGTGGCCCGTGCCACTGCTGCTCCTGCAAGGTGGTGCCTCTGGGCGCACAGATGGACGAGCGGAGGTAGGGCACTTGAATGGGGTTACTGGGGAATGCTCCATCTTTCCCCCTCCCTATCGCTCTCCTCCCGACGCGCAACCGCCGTGTCCCTTGAAGGTCACTTCTAACCACGTCATACAAGACTTGCGTTGTGAGTGGGGAGATTCGTAAAGATTCATAACTAGTAAACGGATTTCCTTGTAATTACTTTTTTACAGGAACTAGATATTTGTATTGAATAATATTTTTTAGAGTTTACAAGATATTCTGAATGAATTAACACCATTTTTTTTATTTTACGTATTTTTCCGTATTTTCGAATACTTACATATTTGTACAATTTTACCTGCTACTTAATATTTCTTCACATTTTAATATATTTTCACGTCGAAACGAAACATTTCAGATGCGCGTTTGCAATTTATTTTACGGATCATCTTTCGTAAAATCAAACGTAATGCTGCTGCGCATCTATGACCACCAAATCTTCGCCATGAATTGTCAATCTTACCCTTCCGTGCCCCCCCCATCCGCTTACCCCCTCACCCCGCTTACTGCATACTTGGAGTAAAGGATGAGCAGACGTTTATGAACAAAAGTCAACCACGTTCAATTCAGCCACGTTCTTGCTGTTTCAAATAGCGTTACTCGATTAAAAACTACAAAAAAAATTCAAAAATTCGTTATTCGATTAAAAACTAACAAATATTTGTTTACACAAGTGTCTTACCGCGTTATTCGATTTGGGTGGGGGATATATTGTCTTTAACTCCCTCCCCAGAGATCTATCACTGGCTACACGGTACTACTATTCACTTGAACAACAGCTCCTCGTAAACATTGTAATATACTAAGAGCGTATTTTATATTTTGAATAAAATTCTTAATGGTGAATCTTCGATTCATCTTTGGGGTGAAATCCAGTGTACACTTTCTTCTGTAGAGTAGAACCTACTTTCAGCCACCCCGAATCCTTGTTGAGAACTGATCGGTGATATTCGGAAAATGTTTGTAGAAAACAATTTTAAACTCAATAATAAATTTTTATTTTACATATTTTCTATTTTTTCTTACATGTTTTGGAAAACATAATCACATATGTATATACTTCTTTTGTATTTTTTATGACAATAAATGCCGTTCCCTATGCATAACTATTTATTTGACATCTGAGTTTCACGGAACACACGCCAAGTAAAGATTAATTGAATCTATGTAGGGCGCAAATGAATCTGTTATTAAGATCTTTAAAAAATCGAAGTCATTATTGAACATTAGTGCTCAATCGCTTATGTTAAAATTATTCTTTTGACAGCCGATTATTATTATTAATTTAATTTTGACCAGCAAACAATTATATCAATTCAATATCTTCACTTTCAATGGATAAGAAAGATTCTTCGATAATACACATCCTGGATTTTAATAATACAAGGAACTATTTATGGCTCAATCATATGCACTCACATCCACATCCCTCTCTCACCACATCCCCTCCCACTCGCATCCCACGTCCGCCCCGCCTTCCCGCCTGCTTCCGGTCTCGTGCCCCACATGCGCCGCAAGTCGTACGTGAGGGGGCGGCCCTGTCATTTGCGCTCTGAAGGCCTGGCCCCCTGTCATTAGCGCCCGCCGGGGGCCCTGCACATGTGTGCGATGCAGGCGGATTCGCTCGCCACGCCCCATCCCCTCAAAGGAAGTGACAATGAGAGCAGATAGACCTTTCATTGGGAATCGAAGAACATGTCTGTCTGATTATACGGTAAATTTGGGACGGTGTATCAATATCTACTACTCTAATTACAAATCTCGTTCTGAGATATCAGAAGACCAATGCATTGACAATTTTGTGGGGCAAAGAATTTTTTTTCGATGCAGTTAATGTAGTAATCAAAATCTTGAAAATGAAAATGCAATGGTGGGATTACATTTCCGCACAGAACTACATTTTATGAAAATATCCAAAACTGTACAGACCTACGATTTATCATTTATTCCTATTTAGGTAGTTTTAAGTACAATGAACAGGGATTTATTTTTCTTTAAAATAGAAATATTCCCATTGTCCTTCACATTTAGAAATGTGAAGAAACGCTGCTGAGTGAAAAGTTGTATAAAATAAATTCTCAGAAGTAAAAAAGAGATTACAGCCTTGAGTTGAAAAGAGATTATTGCCTTGAGTTCGTTGCCTTCTCGCTTCGGAGTAGAGAGAAAGTTATGTAATGCTGCGCGAAAAAACGGCGATTTTTCAACAGAAAAACTCCAGTATCCATGTTTTGTGCGTCCTTGATACCGAAAAATCTAATGTCGACAAAACGTCTGTTTGTCCGTCTGCCCGTCCGTTGGTGAACAACGCTTGCGACTAAACCGTTCAGCCGATTTTCTCCAAAATTGATATTCACCAATTTGATCTGGCTTCTGTCGCGGTCCTTGGAAATTTTGAAAACGATATTTTAATTTTGGGGGATAATTTGCACGAAGCCCCTGGGATATTTTCCGTTTTCAAAAAAATGGCTCCGCAGCTCTCACAGTAGTCAAATCAAACTCAGCTTAATGATTTGGCTTAATCGAGTTCTGTTGCAAACGACCAATTCGCGCTCAGGAATCTCTTTAAGACAAACATTTAAATCACCGGCATTCCATGTACATTTTTCTTATAGAGATGCAATTACACGAACGAGTACATTTAAACTTTGGAGGATTAATTACTTCTCATTTTACTTTCTCGCATTCTACTTCATTAATATGGAAAAAGGGTTGTAATGGTGCCGGGAAAACAGCGAATTCTCGATAAAAAATCTAAATATGTTGGTTCCGGAATGCTGGAACTTTCGTGTTCCCATATATAAATTTAATAGCTTCCTGTAACACTTTGTTACAGAATTTCTAATGCCTGAATGCCGCAATGCCAAATGTCACAATGTTTGCCTTGAAAGAGATTCTGGATGTCATAATTCAGTTGGTCCATGTCATAGAAAAATTGGTTTATGGCAAAGCGTCCGACAGTCTGTAGGGTTTAAAACGAGCGCTAAACCGATCTCATACTAATCTCAAAACTGGAAGTCGCCGATCAATCTGGCTGAATTCTATGTTCTACAATTTCAAAGAATTATTTTGTTTGCGGTACTTTAAATGAGTCCTTAACATTTTCAAATTTTTTTCAAAATGTCTCCCAAATTTTTGAGGTTTTCTCATAAACAGCAAAGGACCTTAAGATGACGCATGTCTCTATCGTTGAACCGAAAATTTCTAAATTTGTAAAGATTCCAATTTCCTTCCTTTCCAACGTCTACAATATTGAAGATAGATAATTTTCCTTAATGAAATGTTATTCAAAGACAGATTTGTAAATATGGTCATGTACATTTTTCAAAAGTACGAATAGTTTTTTCTTAATGTTGCGTGAAACAAAAATTTTTGGCCTATACAGTATACACTATACACTTTATGCTGTTGTTAAATCAATAGTTTTCTCCCATTTTAATGAAATTTACGTTTCGTCGATTGTTCCTTCTTTGCGTTTCCCTCAATAGTTAAGTTACAGTAGGAGCAGAAGGGTGATATGGTTGACCTATTTTAAAAATTTCAATCGTTGGTAGAAATGCGACATGTTTAAAATAGCTAATGATGTGGCTTCAATTCTATCGGTAACTGGATGTCAACTATGGAACGTCTACAATCTTGAGTTAAATTTTTTGACCCCGGTGAGTTAGCTGTAAGCCAAAACACTTAATTTTAAAGAAGCAAAAACAACTTTAAACTAATACTATAAATAAAGGATTAATGATTTTTTAACAAAATCTGTACAAAAATAGTTTTGTTTGAATATCACCTTCGTTTAGAATCATTAATCTCTGATTTAATTCATTTAAATTTTTTTGTTCTCCTGTTTAAGACTGTCTCAGGATCAAAGAATTGAACTGGAAAAAGTAAGCCAACTATTTAAGAATTTTTAACGTTAGGTTTTTTTGTATTACGTCCTTAATCCTCCTCTACCGAGGATCCCCAGAGCAGAACTTCTGTTTATCCCCGTGACACGCAGCTTATTAAAACCACCTGGACTCTTACAAACATGCGCAGTAAACCCTGCGCGCCGGAGAAATAAACGATGCAACTTTTACTCCAACCGCGCTACATAGGCGCGTTACATTTATGGTTGTTTTTTACTCTCAGCTAATTTGTAGCTGAACTTTATACTCTCTCTTGTTCACAGATTCTCGGAAACCACAATTATGATGCAATGATTTTCATAAATTATGTTTTTCACACGCATAAATTAGAATAGTTCAACTGAATTATTCTCATAAAATACAGTTCTTTTTATATTTGGTAACGATTCTAATGTTGTATTAAAATGTTGCTTCATTTTCATCGCTCTGTTTTTAACAGAATGTGTTTTCAAGCAATTTGGTTCGTCGATTAGATTTTCCCAAAATATGTAAGGGTTACCACTCATTAAAATCGGTCTAACATTTTGATGAACTTATGTAAATCATGTTCTTTGTGGTTTTGATAAAAAGTTTATTTTGTTGCATCACTAGTTTTTAATTTCTTTTATGGTGGTATTTACAATATCTATTCATAAAAATTAATTATCTTTAAATATTACATTAAATGAATTTAATTATTTTAAGGTAAGGAAGTGTGTAAATATGAAGTCAAAATGTATTAGTGTAGGTATTAGCTAATTTGATTTACGATTGTTGTGTACATAAAATAGTTTGTTGATGAATTGCGATGTGATGTCGTTAAAATATGGTGTCGGCGTGGTATTGCTTATTGTTGACGTCCAAAGACTGTTTCGTTGCAATAATGCATTTGTTGAAGTCTCAACTTCTTCATAGTAACACTTCTCTTTAAGTATCTTCCAACTTCTTAAATTATGATATTCATTATCTTTATTCTGATGAGTTAGATATTGGGGAAATGATTCAATATAAATATTTTCCAAGAAAAATATATTACTTTAAACAAACTCAATGGTTCCTTAGAAATCTTCTAGAAATGTATGGGTAGGTAAAAAGAAGTAATGTTTCATAATATTTCTGTACTAGGGAAGATGTCTTCTTTCTACCTACCCATCTACTAATTGATAACCCCAAAACAGACTGAAGCATAAAAGCAATTAGATAAATTTTCAGGACACTTATGATTAGTTAGAACTTCACCATAACTGATAGTCTATATCCTACATTTATATTTTGAGAGTTGTTGAATAAATTTCTACCTTAGGACCATAAAAATTCAGTAGGGTCCATAACGTAAAAGATTTGTATCCAGATCATAAACACGGATATTACAACAGAGGCATTTTAAGAGTATTAGTGGTACTCGCTGTAGTCAGGAATATACATAGAAATGCGTAAAGGAATATATATATATATATATATATATATATATATATATATATATAACGAATATGGGTGCCACGTTCGTTTCACACGTTCACGCAACATGCAAACGACGGCTGGAGACGTGGTGAGCAGGCGCGGCGCCATTCCCAAAGGGCGCTTCTCCAAGACAGTTGCGCGCAATGCCGCGGCAGCGAGCCAGGTGACGTATCAGCGGTCAGACTGGGGGGAGGAGATGACGTGCCGCTGCCCCTACGAGGAGCGGACACATTAAGACGGCGGGGACGGAACGTTCCTTCTTGTGGTTCCGATCGCCGTTCGAGCAGCAACTTAGACCAAAAAATTCAGCGGGAGATTAAGTAGGCGTTTTGGACGTCAGAGAGACGTATAGATAGTCACGAAGTTATTAGAATTTTTGCCGGAGGGGAATTTGTCGTCTGTTGAGGACGGGAGCAAGTGATTCGAATTAAATAGTTAACAATGATTCAGTGGTCAACAAAGAAGGGACGGTAATTTGCATGGTTAAGACGCAGTTACTTTCTATTAGAGGCGTTGAGTAGACTGTGACATCTAGTGCGACGCGTACGCCCGAAGTAATCAAATACGCAATTATTCAATCAGTTGCGACGTGCAAGTGAAATTGACACGCGGGCGTGAACGAGACGACGGGGCAAGAAAGAATCAGACGAGGACGTGAGGTGCCGCGAGAGGAAGAGGGAAGAAGATGGGAACGGCGAAGGCGCCTAGGCGGTGCCAGACAAGGACGTGAGGTGAAACGGCACGCGCCGCAGCCGAGAGCAGCTGGCATCAGAAGGCGCTTCGAACGCCGGCGCACAACCGCCGGCGGAGGTGAAGATGGTTCCTGAGCCTTCTGTTGGACAGCGCTTTGAACACGAGTGTGTGAGTGAGTCAGTGTCTTGAGGAGAAGCGTGATCAGTCGGTGGCGATATCATGTAAACATCGCAGCGTTTCGTCTGTAATTGTAATAATAGCGAGTGCCAATATTTTTGTGTGCAGTTGTGTGCTGGTTGAGTACTGTTGTGGTCTGGTGTCTGAACAATTACGATGCTGTCTAAGAATCGTCAATATGAAGAGGAACATCAGATTTTAATACAAACTGGGAGGAAGAAACTTATTGTAGAAAGAAACGATAAGCCAATGTGTCTTTTGTGTCAAATGACTTTGTCACAGTTCGATGCCGATAATCTAAAACTGCATCATGACACTATCCACAGAGTTTCAATAAAGAATTTCCTGCTGGTTTTCAGTTGGAAAACCAAACTGAAATCACTGAAGGAAAACTTAATGGTCAGAGTAGTGTTATATCAACTTTTACGGAGGAACCTGATTTTCCAAATGAAGTTAGCTTCATACTTGGCTTGTAATATTTCTAAAGCAAAATCGCCTTACACAGAGGAAGTTTATTAAGACAACATGGCATTAAGTGATCTGGACTGTACTGCCGCCTGACGGGGACCGCGATATGTCGGTCGAAACGTCAGCACCCAGCTTTCGACGCGGCGTTACCCGGACAGACAAAGCATGACTGACCGCGGAAGCCTACGATAGGAACATGACATTAAATATTTCTGTTTTGGAACTTGAAAATAAGAAAGTGAAGAAACTAATGAACGAAATGCTTGCTGCTAGACACGCAATAGAGAGGCGAGTTTCTGTTATTTGTGCGGATATTTTGAAATTTAAAATTTTGAAATTTACAATTTTGAAATTTACAATTTTGAAATTTACAAAAAATTTCAGCGAGTGCTCAGCTGTAAGTTTGGCTCTGGATGAGTCCACTGATATCGAAGATAAACCACACCTAGCTACATTTGTGAAGCACGTGTCAAAGGATTTCCAGGAGGTAGAAGAACTCTTAGACTTGGTTACATTGAAGGATACTTCTCGTGGTTGTGACATTAAAGAAGCCCTGAATTGTGTATTGAAAATCTCACAGCTACCGGTAATACTGTGAGCATTGTTACCAATGGTTAACCATCTATGACTGGCACAAAACAAGGGCTTATTGGGCTTTTAAATATTGACACATCATTTTCTGAGTTCTTTTCTGTACATTGAATTATTCACAGAGAATATTTAGCAGGAAAATATTTTCAATACCCGCATAATATGCAAGTAGTTCTAAATATTGTGAAGTGTATTCACACACCGATGTATCTTGGTGCGCTTAGTGAGGTAGGTATCAGTAAGCAAAATTCTTGGCAGATTTTTTGAATTACTTCATCCAATTATACAGTTTATGGAATAAAAAGGAAAATCTTTCCCTGAACTTAATGACCCCCAGTGGGTGTTAGATTTTTTTTATTTTTTTTTTTTTTTTTTTTTGCAGATGTGGTCCATCATTTTAAAGACATCTTTGCAAAGAAGAGAGAAACGTATTTCTGATTTGGCCCAGACTTTGTCGCTTTCATAGCAAGCTAAAACGTCTTGGGAAAGACCTTCCGATTAAAACATTTGCTCACGTCAAATGTTTAAAGAAAATTACTAAAAGCCTTCCTGACGTTCAGGTGGCAACTAAAGATTACATGCGCGAAATGTCTGGTTTTGCTGAAGAAATCAATGGTAGAGTTAATGATTTGGGATCACTTAAACCATAATTTTTACTCCTGGAAAATCCTTTTGCTGTTGATGTTGTGGACGATGGCTGTCCTGTTTCATCACCAATAACAAAGAATAAAGTAGCTGCCCAGTTGGAGCTACTAGAACTACAAGTGGACGAAGGTGTACAAGGACTCAAAAGAAGTGGTTTCTACCAAGGAATTTTGAAAGAATGTTCCTGAAAAAAAAAATACCCTCTAACAAAATTGTGCTCAGAGACTTATCACGAAATTTGGCACTACTTAAGTGTGAATCACTCAACGCTTAAATTCAAAAAATTTTTTTCAGCTAGATTCAAAAACTAATACAATAAAGTACTCAACGCTTAAATTCATTAAATATAAATGTTGCTTCATTTGTTGTAAAATGCAAAATGTCTTAATTTAAAAACCTTTTTATAAATAATATTTACAATGTGGCTTGCTTCAAATTTTTCGACTCACAAACCTAAGGTTATTGGCCACTTCTAATATTTGCAGTTCTAGAAACTAAGGCTAGTTCCACCTGTTATTCTGTATGGTTGCTCACCACCCGAAAAAAAATCTTCCACTGTGCATGCCAGATGTGGCCTCCCCTCCAAGGCTACTAATATTTCTTACCTCCCTCTTTGTCACTCTCCTCTCTCTCTCTCTCTCTCTCTCTCTCTCTCTCTCTCTCTCTCTCTCTCTCTCTCTCTCCTTCCCTCCTTCCTCTTCCCTCTCCTTTCTCTCCTTTCTCTCTTTGGGTCGTGGAAATTCAACACTGCGAGTTTGGCGAGAACGCA
The DNA here is from genome assembly GCA_964035755.1 of Teleogryllus oceanicus. Lineage (NCBI taxonomy): Eukaryota > Metazoa > Arthropoda > Insecta > Orthoptera > Gryllidae > Teleogryllus > Teleogryllus oceanicus. Next base: position 221,125,801 of record CAXIVR010000002.1, read on the forward strand.
ATGATGAGTGGAGAAGGATCAGACGAAGGCAGCTTATGGTTCTACAGTAGGGTTGTCAAACGATCAACAGATTATAAGCCGTGTCTTGTAGAAGGTTTCGCTCTCCAGTCCGTTTTACCTTTGGGTAGTGAGCAGTGACAGTGTGTTTTACACAGTAGCTGCTGTTATTGCCAAACTTTGTTCGTCATTGTGCTTTTTATAATGGCATCTTCATCATCGGCCAGTGTGTCGGGTAGGCCCCTGAGAGGACAAGCGCGTGAAATCGTTTATCGAGTGGTTCAGTACTTTCGCCAGCTCAAAATTACATTAAATTTGCGCGATGGAAATAAGCGCAGATGGCGAGTGATGCGACAGGTAATTCGAATCCACAGTGAAACCGTAATTAAAAAGGGCGAAAAGTGTAGCAAAGGTCAGCTCACATTTCAACTCCCAAGGAAAGAAAATGGAGAGAACAAAACTGATCGAAGTGGATTCTTTTTTCGTAGATTCTGCTAAGAGGCAGAAAATTCATTATTTTTACACTTTAAAAAAGAGTGTTATACTGTCGCAAAGCTATAAACAGCACTGAAGGAAGACGAAGTTATCGACTGTGGCAGAGAATTCCTCAGAATGCGATTACGGAAGCTCACAAGAAATCCGTAAGTACTGAGAAGAAGGGTTTTATATAGTGTATATCGACGAAACATACATTCAGGCATCACATAGTGTACCATCGTGATGGAAATCTGAGAAAGAAATTGGAGTTACAACAACAATAGGCAAAGGACAAAGATTAATTATTGTTCATGGGGGAGGTGAAGACTGGTTGTCGATGATGCCTTGTTAATATTCTCTTCGGAACAAAAAACAGGAGATTATCACACGTCAATGAATGCAAAAAGTTTCAACAAGTGGCTGAAATAGTTCCTGATAAGGTTGCCCCGTGTCTCGGTTGTGATAATGGACAACGCAAAGTACCATTGACAGAAAACCAAACTCTGCTTTTAAAAAAAATAGTTGAATGACTAAATAAGCATAGGGTTGCTTTTGATCCATCCTCACAAAGCCAGTTATTACAAATCATTCAAAGTTTCCCATTGAAAAACGATACGTCGTTGATCAGTCATTGAACATGGCCACATTCCTCTCCGTCTTCCACCTTACCATCCAGATCAAAATCCAATAGAACTTGTTTGGGAATTAATAAAAAGGGCGCGTGGCAGTAGAAGCAATTGGTGAATCCTTAAAAGGAAAAGAAACGTTTTGCAGAGAAGAGTTTGCACAATACAGTGCTGAGCAATGGAAGAAATGCTACGAGCATGTGCAGGAAACACATTGATGAATTCGTCATTTCTTTGGACACTTCTGGGAGTGCGAGTTCTTCTTTTGACGACGAGGGCAGTGATGACAAGTGACGGTCAGTGCGATCGCTGCGTCTCGCATCGCCTCCCCTTGTCCCCTTTCGCGCTTCTTATCCCCGGAGGAAATCTCAGCTGCAGCAGGGTGGGGGCCACTCCGTCGCCGACCGCCGCACAGTGCATTTTGCTCCGCAGCCTTATCAGCTGACTTCGTTCTGCGCTGACAGCGGTCTAGGTCATGGACAGCGCTTGTTCTATGTTATCAGTGTTGTGTTACAAACCAATGTGAATTTTACAGAAGTAAACCATCCGAAGAATGGGCTAACGTGTGAAGGCTGCGTTTATGTTGGAGCAGCGATTAACGATGAGCGACGTGAGAGTATGTGTTGCGAAATCGCAGCGCTGCTGTGTTCATGTGGGAGCAGTGCAAAGCAGCGCCACTCCGAATCCACCAGAGACATCTACAGGACATTCGGCGAAATTAACTTGTCAATTCAATACCAACCTTATGTAAATCACCCACCATAATTCCTTAAATTGGCTTAGGAACTTTTGGTTACCGTTTAAGTTGAAGCGCAGTAGGAGTCAACCTCAACATCATTCCCCTATGCAATGGAAGCATTACACCTCAAGTATATTTCTTGACTGGATATTGGCATGCTTGGTGAGAGAGATGTGTCAATTTCTCTCGACTCTGCAACATGCAGCAAGCAGCTGTGTGCAGCCCGTGAGAGAGTTAGTCCTAGAGCGTACGTATTTCGAAGTTTTTATAACTGCGAGCGAATTAAATAGTGATTTGTTTTGGAAATGTACTGTTATTTCATATTTTTCTTGGCGTTTTCATCGATGCGTCGTCATTTGACGAAAAACTCTTCAATGAATGTGATAAGGAGGAGAATTTTAGAAAGTCAGACACATAAAAAAATTGTCTAAAGTGATATCCTGGCAAGTGGGATGATTATAGAGGTAAGCTGCCATGGCTACAATAATGAGTGTGAATGCACATTAGTGCATTCATTTGCATTGTGCAATATATATCATGGAGTAAATAAGAAAAATTAAAACATCTTCAAATTCATTGTTATTGTCATGAAATAAGAAAGGATTCTTCTCATTTTAATATTGCCTAAGACAATAATTTTGCTGTTAGTTCTACCAATCTTAATTATTCTCAATATTTGTTTCCTATTGTGTCTGTAAGAGCCTGTATGTGGTGGTTTGTCTGTGTTAAATTTAACTGAATGTAAAGTCTGAAGATTACATGTACAATACACCATCTAGTAAATAAACAGAGGTTGTCTGGTATCAAATCTATATTTCTTCTTAAGATCTTTTCGATCGCGTAGCGATCATCGTCAGAGCTTGTAGCTGCTGGGCGGAAAACGATTCTGCCAGCATTCCGCCAACAGCTACAAGCTCGGGCGATGATCACATGATCGAAGATTAGAAAATGATTGATACCAGACAACTCTGTTTATTACTTAATTAATAAGGTATCACATCTAACAGTCAAATTTAAAAACCATCTAGCGTTAAAAACATTTCCATATGATTAATATTTTAGGTGTCCTCTTTCATGTTGACTGAATAACATATCACTCTCTCCCAAAATTTTGTAAGTTTTCATGAAATATTATCCAAGTGTACAAGGATATCTTCTAAAATGATTGAGTTTTGCAAAGGCCAATGTAAATAAATGATTTTGTATTCTGAAGTAAAACTACCCCTGAATTCCAAGGAAAACAGATTATAAGGAAGTGATAAAGGTAAATGGGATATTTGTTTTATTTCAAATTGTTTCTTAAATCTTAAACTATGACAAATGAAGGCTGATGGATTTGTAAGTGTAACATCTCAATATTTTGCAAGTTGTGGCTTGGGACTAGCTGATTTCAATCACTTCAATTTTGAATTAATTGCAAACATTCAATTTTCATCCCTTCGAAATGTTGTTTAGGAAATGAAATACATGTACTATCAAAGCAATAATTTAGATAATTCTTTCAATAAATTTTCTAGTTTAAAAAAAAAATATTCTGTTTCTGGTTTCATTTTATTCATATTGTTCTTCAGTGATAGTTATTCACTGATAAAAACATCCCAATCGTTTAATTAAACTAACAAAATTAAAAATAAGTTCATTTGTTTCATTTTAAAATTTCTGTTATAAATTATACTTCCTTGAATTGCACCCACATTGTGTGCCATGGGCAGCAAGCACATAAGAATTAATAATCTCAATCATTATGGGTCAATATCTCACAACTACAATAAATTCTTTTCTATAGTTTTACAAGGTGTGGATGCAATTTACAAATTCATTAACAGATGAAATGGGTGATTATGGCAAACAAAGTGAACAAACCTTCTGAGGGTTTGCAATACAAAAAATGATTCAGAATAAGATATTATCACTAGCAGATGATTATGTCCTTTACCGAAGTTAACAATTAGTTTTACACAACACAATATAACAATAAAAATGGCAGTTATCCCGTAATTATTTGTATACTTGTTCAGTGATAAACGAATGTAACCTAATCTCTAAAACTTACGTGTTGTACTCATTTTTGCGGTACACAATTTGTCTAAAACGAAGCTATTGCGGCTATTTGTGTCCCTTTTGTCCCAAAATTGACTCCTAACAATAAAACAAGTGATCAATTTCTCAGCATTTATATTTATCCGACTGCACAAAACCCGAAGTGTACCAGCTGTGAAGACTGCGGAACAGCGCGATAGCAGCGATACTAGCAGCGAAACCTCAAGGGTTTTCTTCGCTCTTATCGCGGGTCGCAGCGCTGATCCCATGATGAGCGCTCTGTCAACATGAACACTTCCATCTGTTTACATGTGGACGTTCTCGTTGCTTCGCTCGTATCGCTGCTTCTCATCGTTTGTCGCTGCTCCAACATAAACGCACCCTTAGGTCTGCGTTGGCCCCTGGCTGTGCGCTGTGGCGACTGCGCACAGCAAGGTTACCCGTGTAACCCAATCCTTCACTCAGTTATCGGAGGCAGTGGCCTCCACTCTTCACACCCTCAACGGCGCTCAGCATCAGTGGTATCCGCAATATGAACAACTTCATCCCCAACAACACCTACAACATAACCAGCAGCAGCATCAACAGAACTGTCGTATTTACGATCAACAGTAACATCACCTGCCGCAGCAACAACCGGCACCCATCCATCACTATCAAATGCCGTCACCAAGTAAGTCCAACCATCTGAACTATATAAATTTACCACAGCACAATATGTTTAATGTCGCAATGAATCAAATTTTCAAACAACGAATGAACTTAGCTCTCTAAAAAGGAAAAGAATCGATAACAATAGTGCTGAACCTTCTAGTGTTCAAATAAATGTTCCAACGGGAAACAGATTTGACCTGCTAGCCTCTTTATCTGACGACCAACCTAACCCGGACCAAGAAGTTCAACTACTGAGTAAGGAATCTAAACCACCCCCTGTTTTCATACACATCAACCACCAGGCTTTAAATCATTGATCAACAATATTCCAAATACATGGGAAAACCATTTCTCTACCTCGTCTCGCGGGCAAGTTGTAAAAGTCAACACAACTACAAGCAGCGACTTCCGGAAAATAGTTTCCTTCCTTTATGAACAGAAAGTAGAGTATCACACTTATAGTGATACAGTCCAGAAATAAAGCGCGATAATAAGAGAATTCACACTTCCTTCACAGACGCGAAATTCATTCCGCTCTTGTTGAAAAAGGCATAACACCTGCCAAAGTTTCAAGATTTTATAAATCCGACCGCTCCCCTATTCCATTGTGCGCCGTAGAAATAACTTCAGACAGTGATTTTGAAAAGCTCTACAAAACTGAACTCCTACTTCACTGTGTTGTAAAAGTTGAACTCAGAAAGAAAAAAACAAACTATAGTGCAAAGCAAAAACTGTCAAGACTTCAACCACACCCGCAACTACTGTAAAAAGCAGACTAAATGTGTAAAATGTGGTGAACCTCATCCTTCTAGCAACTGCACATGCCTAATGCATTATTAACTTGCGCAAACTGCGGAGGAAAAGTCCCCCCTCCCAAAAGTCCCCCTCCCCCAAACGTCGGCTACTACTCCCCAAACCATAATCACCAAAATCAGTTTCTTGCAAATATAGAAAACCAAGTCATTTCTGCCTTAATACCACAAATTCAGAACCTCATAGTAGCAGTCCTCACCCCAATCATCCTTAATGGCACGCGCTAATTTTAATCATCTAAACTTGCTTAATTGGAATGCAAACGGTATAATAAACAAAAGACTCTTCCTATCCCATATTCTACAAGAATATTAAATAGATATAGCAATTTTAACTGAAACACATCTTCAGCCCTTGGTAAGATTTTCAATCCCAGGATTTAATATCTACAGATCGGATAGACCCTCTAACAGAGGTGCTGGTGGAGTCGCAATCCTTATCCGTAAACCTATTAAACATAACCCCCTACCCCTTTTCATCACACTGGGACTAGAGAACACTGCAATTTCTCTACTACAAAGTCCTGGCTCAGACATCATCATAATTGCTATATACAAGTCTCCAAACATTCCAATAGATCCCAATCATCTATCAATGCTTTTCTCTTCTCCATCCCAATTTTAGCTATTGGCGATTGGAATGCCAAGCACACATCCTGGGGCGGTAGAACAAACTCTCCTAATGGCGCTCGACTGTTCACTTGTTATAACATTAATCAAATCAACATAGCAGCCCCTACTGAACCAACTCAAGAAACCGCAAATAGTACAATATCAGATTTTCAAATTGTTTCCGTAATAAGAAATAAACAGTAAATGAAAAGAAAACTGGTTTTAATGCAGCTTTCCATATCAAATAAACAATTCTGTACTCGTTTAAAAATGAACGGTGTATCATTGACTGATGTTAAGGCAACAACATTTTTAGGTCTCTCAATTCAGCTCAAATGGAGCATCAATTTAAATGAATTGAACACAAAACTACGTTAATTATGATATGCATTCAGAATTCTTTCAAATTCAGTCAGCCTTCATACTGCTCGTTGTGTATATTTCGCGAATGTTCATTCCCGCCTGAGATGTGGCATAATATTCTGGGGAAACACATCTTATAGCTCCCAGACTTTTAGATTACTAAAAAGAATCCTACAAATAACCAAATCCCACCCACGTGATCCTTGTAAGTCTCTATTAATCTAGGAATTTTACCATTGTCTTGTCTATTAATTTTCGTGGTTTTTGTCAAAAATTACTTCCTTAAGGACGGGAATATATTTTCAGAAAACGCCGATGTCTTTAACTGTAACACTCAACGTAGTAATCATATTCAGCAGATGATATTATCAATAGCTCATTACAAAAATTTCACATACAATACATGTACATATATTTTACCACACTTTGCGAGATGACAAACGATTATATTCGATAAAAAAGTTTAAATTCCAAGTAAAATCGTTTCTGCTGCATAACTGTTTCTAGGCCATTAGAGACTCTACTGAGCATCAAGGAGTAACTTTAAATTTTAAGAGTGGTAAATATTATTTCCATTTAGTTGTATTGCTACCTCAGCTGAGAGTTATTGGCGCGCAAGCTCGCTCCCATTGTTGGGACTTCGAGGAAATACGACTCTATTCATTTGACGCCACGAGAGGTAATTGTTGGAGAATTTTTCAGCCGATCGTTTGCACGAAACATCGCCTCATCAGTAAAAAACCGTAGTAATTCACATCTTGGCGGCATTGAAGAAATTAGAATGTTGACTGGTGGTAAGCGGTAGCAGCCTTATAGCTGTAGCAGACTGTGTAAAGAGCGTGTTGTGTGGGCGCGTAAAGCTGAAAGTGAGCTGAAAATATATTACGCACGAAATACAACAGAAAATAATCTACTGTTCACCTAAGGAAACATTGACAACAAGGTAACGTCTGAGGCTAAGTCCAGTCCCTTAAATGAAGTGCATTTTTGAATTGCGTTGTGATGATGTTCCCTCCCTGGAAGGCGAGATATGGCGCCAACCTACCCGTCGGTTTGCGGGCTTTCTCTCCAACCAGCGATGCACTGCCCCTTCCGGGACACGCTCTGAGCTTTCAACTGGCCTCCCGGCATGTGGTAGTGTAGTGCATGTAGGTATAAGTGTGTGCAAGTAAGGGTAGGGCAAGGAAGAGGAAGGAATGATCATGCGGGGTCCGTGGTCCATTTGTTATGGTCCTGCTCCCGTATTCGCCAGATGTCGATTCGAGAAACCACGGAAAACTACCGATCATAGTTGCCGGTCACTAGAATTCTGCCCCAGACAGCAGCTCATTTCGACCTAGCGTAGAAGCTAGAGTCGAAAATACGGCCACCGTTGGAACTCGTACCTTAATACCTCCCGGTCATCGACACTGCAGTGACTTCAGTTGATGCCCTGAGTTACCTAAGCCGTTCTCATCTATCGTACTGATCAAATTCTCGTCGGTGGCACCGGGAGCGGTAGCTCTGTGCATCAACTGATGTTAGCGCAGCGCGTCTGACCGGGAAGTCCTAGGTTCGAGTCCTGACGGCGCGGATTTTTTGACACAGCTTTTTCCTGGGTCAATTCAGTCACTGTCTGGGGGGTTGTGGCGGCCGGCTGCTCTGATCGGTAGTTTTCCGTGGTTTCTCCGATCAACACCAGGTGATGCCGGAGCAGTCCCCCAAACATATGGGCCACGGACCGCGCGAACTTCCTTCCTCTTCCTTGTCCTATCCTCCCCTTAAAATTCTCCAACATGCACTACAACCACATATTCCAGGAGACCGGTCGGGAGCTTAGAGATTGTCCTGGGTAGAGCCCGCTGGTGGGAATCCATTGAGAAACCCCCACGGGCCGACGTTTGTTGGCCCCGGATGTCGCCACCCAGCGGGGAAGATTACCGCCATCTACCGAGAACAAACATGCACTACACTTACGGGACTAATGACCAAAGCAGTTGACGCGCCCGGAAACACGAAAAAAACTAACAACCAACCAATCGTCGGTGGCTGCAGGTGCTCGCGTGCATTTGCGCGAGGGGGAAAAAATGACGCTTCCAAGTCTTTTCGAGCTATGTCTTTTTCCTCCAAAACTTATCCGTTTACCACGTCAACCGCAAATGTAGACACAACGAACAAAGCTTACTGATGAAATCTTTGATTGTGGATTAAGGGAGCTTCAAGTGCTATTGATATTGTCGCGCGGGGATGGATGGGAAGGAAATGGGAAGAAACGGAAACGGGTGTTGCTTTGTATAGCGTGCTATTGTAGTATACTCCTGGATGTGATGAGAAAACCACGGAAACCAGTGATCAGATCATGCGGACTACAAATGCGATTGCGACAGGTTCCACAAATTTCTGACACCTCGGAATTCAGTCGGACACCTCCCAATCACCTCTATATTCAAGGTTCATCCAAATACCGATGATGATTCAGACTTTAGCGTTCCATAGTATACTTTCGCTCTTTATATCTAGTATTGGGTAGAAGACACATACAGAGAGGAGAATAAGTAGACGTGTTGAATTTATCCGATGTTGGGAGATTTTTAACATCAAATTAACTTTTAAAGTGCTTTCAGGTCAAGGCAATGTGGAATGAAGGAAGGAAAGAAGGGTCTTGCGTGCGATCCGTGACCAGTTGTTTAAGATACTGCTATTTCATCTTCCCGGAATTGTTCGGATAAAACAGCAGAAAAGACCGCTCATAGCAGCCGGACCCCGTGATTCTTGCTCGGGCAGAGATCAGTTTCGACACACGTTTAGCTGTTATGAAAAACCCGCTACATCGTAACTCTAACCATGTACACGAAGGTATACAAAGCTGTTTTGCGATTTTTTGATGAGTCCTTTTTTCCCATTGTGAGGATATTTTTCCCACTCTGGATCACAGTGGGGCGCAGCACTGCACTCTGGCGTTGAAGCTGCGGGATCTGGGGTTTACGAGCGGACCCTCGCGGCGGCGAGCTGTAACGGACTGCAGCTGCGCAGTTGGGTATACGCAGATGGGGCCAGTGTTGCCAAATGCCGCAATTTCCGCATTTTCTTTTGTCCATTTAAGATCCAATCCACAATCCGCGCCGATGGACATAAATTCAGCAATTTTTCTTAAAAGATTTAAAATCAACCATTGATCAACCTCTGATATTTTTTCTCTTATTTTATATACTTATTTCGAATGAAAGAAACGAAAATAATAAAAAGCATTGGCTAATTAAATCGTCAAGGTAGTTCAACTAACTGTGAGGCTTCATGCTCATTTCGGTTTTGTTGCGTTCATGCGGAAATGCCCAATTCCTCATTCCTTCATTCGGCATCTGGCAGCAAATGATGGGGCTCTGCACATGCAATAAAGAAACGGGGTAAGACACCATCTCGGTTGGCACTGCAGGGGTGGACTCGTCGAGTAGCTGCTCCCTTGACTCAGGAGATCGATGTTTCCAGACGCGTCATTTGCTAAGGTCATTTGTCCTGTAAGTGTAGTCCTTGTTTTATCGTCAGAGTTGGCGGCGGTCTTCCATGCGATGACGAAATCCGGAACCGTCCTGCACGTCCGCGCGGGTTTCCCCACTCAGGTATCACTCACCGGTTGGGCACCGCCCCACCCGGGACAAGCTCGAAGCTCCTGATTGATCTCGCTTGTCGCGGCTGGGGCGGTGCCCCGCTGGTGGGAGAGTCCTGGTTTGGGGGAAACCCCACTAGCGACTGGTAGGTCGGCGAGAATCTCGCCATCCAGAGGGGGAAGATCACTGCCATCTCCCGCGAAAAACATACACTACACTAACGGGAATAATGACCAAAGCCGTTGACGCGCCCAGAAACACGAAAATATCAATCAATCAAAAAATCCTGACTGATCTTGCAACATGTGTGGTAATGTAGTCCATATAAATGAGTGTGTAAGTAAAGCGGTAGGATAGACAAGGAAGGGGAAGGAAAGATCTAGTCCGTGGCCTGTTTGTTAGGGAACTGCTCCGGCTTTTACCTTGTGTTGATCGGAGAAATTGCGAAAAACTTCCTATCAGTGCACCCGGTCGCTAACCGCAAGAATTTTCCTCTAGATCGTGGTTGACTTCCACGTAGTGGATTCGTCATATAGCTTCTCCCTTTACTTCGGAGGGTGTAGCAGGTTTTCGCAACCCAAAAGGCTTCAAGAGCCAGTTTCAAGACACGTACCCTTGTAGAGGGAATGTACGTTTAATAATCATTCTTTTAAAAAGTAATAAATATAGAAAATGAATAAAAATGTATCATTCTATACAATTCGTTCTTAGGTCTTAATGTTGTGATATTAGTATCTCCTTTCATTCACTTAATTTCTTCAAATCTATATTTAACATAATATGTTGCACATATTAGCTCGTTTTCTAAATTGTTATCAGTTGACGACGTTATAATGATATTATTTTTAAAATGCATTTAAGAGACAAGTGATTAAGGAATATGAAGATCCAAAAACACGTATATTCCAACTTAAGAAATTTTACACGAGTCATTTCTCGGATATAAAATAAGTATTATGGCACTTTATTAACGGAACCACATGTACATTTCCGTTTATTTAATAGTTTGGTGCATATACAACGAGAAATAACAGATTCAATATTTGTGACATTTGAAGAGCTTCTTTCCAATATGATGAAATTCCATTTCCGTATTATCTGCTTTTGTGCATCAATATCGTAAGATCCTTTTTCCATCACGCTTACAATTAATATGAAAAATATTGCGTCGCTCCTATGATATACGGTATCCGAAAACAGTCGAATGCTATCTTCAACTATAAGAGTGGTTGTTAAGAATTGTCTTCCCTGAAAAATTGTTTCGTGAAAATATATGACTTTAGAGATCAGGTTATTTGTACAAGTGATCACCAGTTACATCTTCGGCTAAGCCGCGTCAGTGACCCTCACATATTCTCGGGGTAAATTGACTTCAGGCTTGTCCTGACCCTGGAGTGATTAGTATATACTAATGACCTGCAACAGCACAGCTGCGAAATCACACAAAATGGTTTTCCAGGCGGTGTGCCTGAGGCGTTCCACTGCCGGGGCGCGAATGAATACGCGCTCTCACAAGGTCCGTAGATGGTAGGGTGCGGATGTAGTGCCTCAAAGGGAGCACAGCACCTCTGGCTCGCGTTGGTCAGCCGGAACTCACGTACGACTGAAAGTCCGTCTGCATAGGACGTAGTCGACTTGCCGAAAGCAGAATTGTTGCTCGATGAGCACCTAAGTATACCGACTGCAGCCCCTGCCGAAGGCAGGGGGTTAGTCCAACCTCCAGAGAAACCGGGCCGGGGCTATGTGCGTCGCGGAGACATTCTGTCGCGGCAGAGACGGCGACCGGTCGGAGAGTATCGTTTTGGGGTAGAGTTTCCCCTCCACAGTAACCCTGGGAAGGCGGGAATTTATTTTACTATGGCAATACAATTTGCGCTGCTGCCTTGCGGCTTAAGCAGCTAAGAGGGAGAGGTAAAAAAAGCTAATACAACTAAAGCTAACTTAATTCTAAGCTTAATTCTTTGGGGTAGAGGCTACCGGCTCTTCGGGGGACGCGTTGGTGGCAGCCGGGGTGGGGGAGGCGGCGGTGAGGGTGGCCAGCGATGGGAGCGCCGGGTGCCCGCGGTGGGTGCGGCCAGCCTCCGGAGGAAACAATGACCTGCCGCCGAGGGCGTTTGTGGCGTGGACGGAACAATTATATATATTGTGATATACCAGTACTACTTGTTCTCAGTAAATTTATTCAATAGGGACAGGTGTTCTTTCTCGTATTGAATGGGCTCAAAGGGGTTTTTAATCAAACAACTGTTCCGTTAGACAAAATAAACTGAACTATTTATTAATTCTATACAAAAACACTAATGATACAATATCTATAGTGGTCTCCCATTTCTTTCATATAACCCAGAATCACTGTTAGTCTCTCGATCTATCGATCGGGAAAAATATTTACCATTACTTCTTCCACTACGAGCGTCGCGGCTTCGGGACCGTCGGTTGCCTCGCGCTCCTTCGCTGCTTGCCAGGATCGTTTCGGCGGACCAGCCGAGTGATGCGCTGCGCTCGAAGTACGTCTCACTTTCCAATTCTCCGATCCACTCGACGTCTTTTGATCTTGGTATTACTCCAAATAGCAGCTATCACTTTGGCAATATGTCCGATCGACTATTGATTGTTATCGACAAATTGTCCGTCAATTAATCTTTCTGCACTCGTTCGTTCGCGATACTAGTTGCTTTTCGATCGCGGAGCCCAATACGTCCTTCTGCCGGCGGCCAACAGCCTGACTCCTCGCGGCCTTCGTTCCAGGGTCGGCCAACCGACGACCCCTCGCCGCCCGTAACCGCTTTCCGTGGCTAGCAGCGCCTCTTAACCGTTCTCCCGCGTTCTGCTTGATGCCTCGCCGTTTCTTTGGTGGAAACGCGGTGCGTTTCTATATATATATATATATATATATATATATATATATATATATATATATATATAATGTAAAATATCTTTACAGATGTACCTCAAGTTGAGGCGACACCGCACTTATTAACGTAAGAAGATAAAGTATTGTAATCGTGCGCCGGAAAACAGCAAATTTTCGACACAAAAACTGTGATTTCAAATTTTCGGTCCTCTGACGGTAAATGTGAAATATTACTTTAAATATTACAGAAAGTAAAACCTGGTCCTGTATGCAAATTTTCGTTGAACAATTTTAAGCCATTTTTAAGAAAATGTCGTTTGAGCCTTTCTGAAAATGCTCATTTTGAAGTTCATTTGCACCCTAACCTTATTTCAATATATATTTTTGATGAACAGATTGCACTAAGACAATTTTTTTATCTTCCTTATTGTAGTTGTAGGAAGACGAAAAAATTTTAATCAAGGGCTTATGTCTTAAGTCCAAGTTAAAATGCTTGATAAAAATTATGAAAAATAGTACAAGAGGGTAAACTGTTGTAGAATGAGCGAGTACAAAAGACAGATACCTTGTGAAAGATTGATTCTATCTCGTAACCCTACGCACGAAATCTCTGTAACATACCCTAGTAATATTGATGACCGCATAGTTGTTGATAGTAAATTCAGTATTTTATTACCAAATGGAACCTTTAGGGAAGAACAGATAACTATTTTTAGAAACAAGAACGTCGTCATTCTTTCAATGGAGGTCGTTACTCTGCAAATATCTAGTATCGAGGAAGTTCAAAAACCCAATGAGGAGAGGGTAAAGTACTCATAAAAACCAGTTGGGTTTTATGAGCACTGTATTGGTTATACCACATGGCTTGTGAGAAGATATCTCTCCATTTCGTTTCCCTATGAGGTTACTTCTAGCATTTGGCCTACATCCAACAGGCTCAGCACTAGGCATTCGGCGACGCTACTGCCGATGTAATTTCTCTCGGGAGAAGTGGTCGAGAACTTTCAGCGTTGGCGGTCAGAAAGGATAGAACGACGGGTCGCTAAATTCCTGGAACGCTCGGAACGCCATTATTGCTAGTCCTACTTCTGAGAACGGAATCGGTCACATATTTGCCATTAGCAGACCCCCCCCCTCGTTCTACAGAGGAACAAGAATGTTCTTACAGTTAAAATTTCATACGTGCGAATTTGCTTCTCTAATTTGTTCCGAACGAGTAAATTTTACAACGGAATACTTTAAAATTTGAATATTTCCATGCCAGTTTTTGTTTCCATACAGGGGGTAGGGAAAATGAGGATGGTAGGAATTCTGTAAGAAAATAACCTTCCTCATAATACACTTCTCCCGCATACGTTACACACGCTTTTTACTGTGTTTAAGATAAATTTGAAAAAAATACGGTTTAGTATCATATTCAATTGTAGTTTTGTCCGTATGACCTCGGAAAATGAAACATTTCATTGAATTTATATCTGTGACATCTTCATTCCCATTAAATGTAGAAATATTTCTACCAGTTCACAACAAGCCATGGTGGAAATACATGGATGAGTTCCTCCGAGGCACCGTTTTTGCTCGTTCTGCACAATACGAGTTTTCGATATTTTGTGTTCGACGTTTTTACTTGGTCGTTATTTTTAAATCATTACAAATTTCTATAATACTTTTCAGATATTCAAAAATTTATTGTTCTTTAGACCAAAGGGATCAAATCAGAAAATTCGTGCGTTACCTGAAGGTTTTTTTTACATGACCTTCTTTTACTATTTTACGTCTCCTTATGACTATTTTAATTGAAATAGAAATGTTTTGATCCTTATAAAGGAAACACAACATAAAAATTGTCAAAACATTTATCTATAAAGAAACAATGACAAACAAAAACAAAACGCTGAACAGAACAATTTCGGAGGCCTAGACGTACGAAAGATACGGCAACCACACGTATTGCAGGCATTGGTAACAGCTCGGGCGCAAGGGAGTGAGAGATAGAAATGCGACATCAACGGCAAAACACATATGCTCAAAATTAAAACCGTAAATTAATGAAACATTGACCTCAAACCCTCGTGATTATTGAACATTGATGCTGATGAAACTGGAACCATTTAAGTTCACGCGGAGAGGATTTAATGTGAAAGTGGTCTCGTTTATGAATTTGTAATTGAGATTTAACTGAAAAAACGTCAAAAAATTATCAGGTCAGGTAACGAAGCATGAATTTTCTCATTTGATCCCTGTGGTCTGACGAAGATTCGAATTTTGAATATCTGAAAAGTATTATATAAATTTGTTTTGATTTCAAAAATATCAAATACAAAATATCGATGTTAAAAACATCGTTTTCAAAAACATCGATGTTAAATCCATCGAAGTTTTTATAAAAACATCTGTCGCATCCCCAGTAAGAGAGCATGGTGGAAAGAGATGGGCGAGCTATTGTACATCGTGTCCGACTTCAGCCAGTGAGCTTCAGACACCAGTTTGCGTCACAAAAATATCAGGAATTGTAAGACAAGAACCAAATGTCATATTGTAGTCATTGAAATAAAAAATATTTCTTCTTTTATTTAAACTTCACTTTCATTGTGTTATTTTTAGTTGGCCACCGTTAAAAATTGTCACTTTACGACACTTTGAAAATGTTTCTCGATACTCCTCAATGTCCATGCGGCGAGTGTCAAGTCTAGCTTTTCAAAGGAAGTGCCCGTGTTGTGGTCACGTGGCTCGTGACGCGAACTGGTGGTGCGCAGAACGAGCGAAAATCGGTGCACGGGTTCCACTCACTCATGTCTTTCCACCGTGTGAGAGAGCATTGGAGCCGCGAGGTGTCTTGTGTCCATGACTCCCACTCCCCACCCCCTGCCCCTCACACCCCACCCCCACCTGGGGGAACAACGCGCGCCATCCAATGGTCATTGGGCGGTTGTGAGTCATGCCAGCCTGATCTACCTCGTGGATCACGGCGACGCTACAAGAAACGTAAGTTTTTCGAGAATGATGAAACTTGATCTCCTTCTCAGTACATGTTGGGCCTCTCGCATCTACAATCTACTAAACCATACAGGTAATTACAGAAGCAACCATTAGGTTTTCGGTTTAATTAAAATTTGTATTCTATGGTTACTGTCCTTATCAATTTCAAATTTCGAATGAGAACTGAAATAATTTATCGCACATTTTCAAAGGAAATATTTCTTTGTTTAGGTTGGAGCTGCCCATTGTCGGAAGTTCTTCACCAAGAGACCTCTTGGTATCTTATCTCAACTCTTGAACGATATAGTGATGAGTTTGTTGAAAAATTGACCATATATTTGGAATTTAAATATTATGTAACAACTTTGTCAAATCATTAGTTTGGAACCTAACTTTATTCACCTATAAACAATACAACATACCTGGTATAGTGATATATAGTAACTGCTTGAAAATTCTTTATATTTGTTGCTTAATTAATCTTTAATTGGGGGGATAATATTACAACATAATGAAGTTAACAAAGACTGACGATCTGAATACGAATTTATTTTGATAGCGATTTCAAATAAATTTCCCATTTCACCGAACCCCATTTGTATCTCATTAAGCTGTAGGAAAATATTTTCGTATCCCCAAAATCATGATCATAAATTTAAATAAACTGCACCATTTAAAAAAAAGGGAAAATGAAGTGTTTTCTTTTAAAAAATGATGTTTTATTTATTTCATTGTGTAAAATAAAATAATCAACTGACCCGGAAATAATAAGAAGTAAATTCGAATTTTTTAGATTGACCTTAAACCCCCCCAATCGGATGAAACCAAAAGGGGTGGAAACCTAAACTAATTAAATGTTATTGTCGTGATTTGCATATATTTTATTTATTCGTCATTTACAGCTATTTCTGTTTCATTCTTTCGTTGTACAGTAACGCAAGAAATGGCCATTAAACAATGGCAATAGAAGTAATTACGGTTTATGGGGGCATTGCGTGGGCCTGACTTGGTTTGTTTCACTTGTACTTGTGGGGCCAGTGGACCCCTGGTGAATGTCATTGTGGTCGATAAGTGGTTTGTACTCAGGGGGTTCACAGCGCAATGTTTCGCGGTGGATAAACGGTCTGTGACGGTGTCTGAATGAATTTCGGGGCTTGCTCATTCATGGTTGCGGGCGACACAGGCGCGAGCAGCGCCGCGATGACGCTCATCCAGGCGCGCGGGCAGACGGTTTCCGGGCGCCGTGGGGGTGACGTCACGGGCGGCGGGGTTTCTGGAGGGGCGGGCTCCTGGGGCAGGTCGGGCTTCCCGCTGGGGGCGGCGCCCCCCCACCCTCCAACCCTCGCCTTGGCGCGCTATCGACCGCCTTCCGTCGCTCGGAGGGCGGCTGTTGCGTGATGGCGGTGGTGATGATCGATGGCGATGGGGGAAGACGTATCGTCGCCGGAGATGGTGGTGGCGGCAATGGGAGGCGGCGGTTGCGCCCCAATGACCATTTAGGGGTGACCAATAATAAAATTTTATAGTTCGATTATATAATGTTAATTTATTTAAATTATATATATATATATATATATATATATATATATTATATATATATATATATATATCACACATTAATTTAATAGTTGTACAATTAAATCTTATATGCTAAGAAATGAAAAGAAAAATAATGTAAGTAAGACGTGAAACTAAGCAGTGAACCCCATTTTTCGTTGGTAAAAGGGGTTCCGATTTCGGCGTTACTTATCTTATCTTATCGTTAATCTTGATAAAATTATATACAATTATCTTTAATATCTGCAATATATTTGTATTTTCGTAAAATTATAAACTTTTCAGATATAGATTTGGGGGCAGGGGTTCACCTTTGGTTTTGTCCGGGGTGACCCAACGTAAGCTCGCCACCGGTGTCCGATGGTAGACTTGTGGCGGGTGGCTTTCAGCGTTGAGGACGTAGAGGTAGTGGCTGTAGCAGAGGTGGCAATGGGAGTGGCGCGAGTTTGGCGATGATAGAGGAAGCGTTGGCGGAGGTGGGAGTGGCGGTGGCTGTGCGGGGTTGGCAGCAGTGGCTCTGATAGGCGGATATGGATGGTAGACACGGATGTCTAAGCGTTGGCGGAGGTGGTGGAGATGGCATAGCGGTGCGATACTGGGATTGGGTTTCAATCGTTGGCGGGGCTGTGGCGGAGATGGCTGAGGTTGGGGCGGGTATGGCGATGATGGTGAAAGATGCAGTGACGGTTGCAAAGTCACAATGGTGGCGGGTGCTGGTTTTGGCGGGGGCTGTACCCGCGTGGATAGACGCCATGAGGCAGTGGTACTGGCATTGGCTGGCGACGTCCTGCAGCTGAAGGCGTAGATGGTAGCGGAGACGTGGTCAAAGGCGACGGTGATCAAAATACCTCTGCAGTCAAGTGCAGCGACGCGACGGCGGAGTATCGGCGTCGTTGGAAGCTTTGCAGACCAAGCTACCGTTTTAAGGCCGGAAGGAAGAAAATATGTGATGTAAGTCGCCAACGTCTTTACCATTTATTTCCGAATGGGGGTGAGATTTTTGCGCTTTAACGTTCAGTTAACTTTGTTCCAAATTCGACCATGAGTCAAAAATTCAATTTTCCCTGGGACCAAAACGACGATTTTATTTTACTATAAAGTTTCCATCACGAATGTTTTAAAAAATGTCGTAGAATAATGGCAGCTTAGGTTGAATTGTCCACAACACCTAATCAGTAGGACAACTATGAAAATAAATGTGATACGCATAGTTTCTGCGGCAGCATCTTGTCTCAGTGTTTTTTTCCATGTTCTTGTTTCTACTTTGGTCACCCTTTTTGGCACATACAATTTCAGGTCAAAACAGAACTGAGTTCATTAAAATATGGCATTTTACTTATTTAATATATTTTTCATAATTAATAGCAACTACTACATATTAGATTAATTTTAACATATGTTTTGACGTTACCAAAATATCTTCCACGACGATGAAGATAAAGCCCCAAATCCGGGATTATTACAAACAGATACAAAAAATTACAATTCTACATTCCTCTTTCTAAATTTATTTTCCCGTTCGGTATGCTCCTTGCAGAGTTTTCAAGTTACAAGTTAATTGTCATTAGAGTTGGCC
Source organism: Teleogryllus oceanicus (assembly GCA_964035755.1). Taxonomy (NCBI): domain Eukaryota; kingdom Metazoa; phylum Arthropoda; class Insecta; order Orthoptera; family Gryllidae; genus Teleogryllus; species Teleogryllus oceanicus. The sequence goes on from CAXIVR010000002.1 coordinate 221,144,671, forward strand.
TTTTCCATTTAACTGTCTCTTAACGTAGGGACAAAACAAAAAAAAGTGAAGAGAAATTTTGGACTCTATTAAAAAGTTTACTGAGTAAATACTTCAAAGTACAATTTTAGTGGTAGGGATGCGAGTTCTGTGCAGTCGTTCCAACACGAAAATCACAACAATGAAGGGGCTTTCCTTTATCATAATAGTACAACAATTCTCAATGGATTTTAATCAGTGTGAAAGTTTGTTAAAAACCCAAATTGCCTTCAGATGTTTTGTACTCCCTAGTTGCAACAAATGATCGCTGATCTAAACTAAATTCATTGTCCGTGATAGTTTGGGGGTCGCCCTGTAAGCCAGGTAATTACAAAACTATAAAACCTTGACGAAAATGTACCTTTGTCTTATCTGCCGAATTTACGGCTACAATTATCCCAAATATAGCAAGAACGTTAATGTTTCATCAACCCATCTTCCTGTTCGCTCTTCTCTACCTGACCTTTCCCTTTTTGTCTAAAAGTTTTTGTATACCAGCTTATAAACATCTTTATGTGTCAGAAATCGTTCATCAAGGCCTTTTCAACAAAATGACGTATTAGATTTTGGCACGTTTTGCGTCATCAAAATTAAATAATCGCCACTAGAGAATCTGGGGTGGTAGATAAAGGACATAAACCTCTTTTTTTCTCGTACAGATGTCAAATCCGAGACGTCAAAAGAGCTGTTTCCGAAATTAGTTTGATTCTTTTGTAAATTTATAATGTTTATACAAAAAGGTATGAACTCGTTTATAATGTTGCTTTGCATTCGTCAAATTTTGAAAACTCGCTCCTAACGTCGCTCGTTTTCAAACATGTACTCATGCAATAAAGCTTAAAAATTAAACTAATTCATAAACTACTATTCTAATAACCTCTAGAAAGGCAAAATCAGTATGATATCTGTCCAAAATGAAAGCTATCGATGTTTTAATATCTCCGTGTTTAAAGACCCTGGAACTTTTTTTAAATTTATTATGGTGAGAAGGCTTTGAACCTTGACATTTTCTTTATTCAACTTCCTGAAGTCATTAAACAGTTTATACTTAAGTATTCACGCTACGTTAAACGACATGTAAAAGTTAAAAAGTGTTTACTTTACCAAGTAAATAACGTATACATTAAGTTCAAACTCAATTGATTTTTATAACAGAACTAATGATACATCAGCAGATACTTTATCGCATTAATTTTCAATTTCCCAAATTTTTCCCAAAATTCAGGGGTTCAATGAAAACGGCCCTAAACATTCTTCTGACGTACCTTTTTTTATCCGTGGAAAATATGAAAGGTTTTGAAAAAATATTTCAAATTAATTGCATTATTTAAAGCACAAATTACGAGTATGCGAAACTACTCGATTTTTAAGGATTGAAATTGCCTTTTTAAAGGGTTCATTTAATAGAACAGATTTTGTTGAAAGCAAAATCTCCATCTTCTTGGGTCCTGAAATATCAACTTTGCATTTTAAAAATTGAATTTTCCCGAATTACTTACCCCACTTCCCTTTACTGTTTTGTTACGTCAGAGAAAATTTAAAAAAAAAATTGGAACCATTTTAAAAAAAAATGTTTTAAATTTTAATTCTCTTTTTTAAAAAAATCACAGAAAGTTACTCAAATTTGGAAAACTAGCAGGTTTCTTTATTTAAAGATATGTCTTTGAAGAAATTTAAAAGAAAACAAATCTTTATCAATTATTGTAGTTGTAGAAGACCGGATAACAATTTTGAACTTTGCAATGTTCAAAAATTGCAATTTCAACAAAAATACTGTATCATTCTCTTACACTATCCGACGACAAATATGTTTAATTCCATTGCAAAAAAATAAACAAGTAATTTAATATCTTGTAAATGCAAGTGATAAATGGTAACGAAAACATGCCATCAGTTGGTCCCATTCCCTTATATACTTCTTTAAAAACTGCATTGCAAAAACGTCATTCAAAAATTACAGGAGGGGCTCAGTTGCGTGACTCATCCTGTATATAGGGACATGTTATCTACTTTTTCGTCCCAGAGCTCAACAAGAGTTTTTGTACTGACAATTCGACTTCCCGGCCAAAATTGTACTTTCTTTTCCCACGAAGTAGAGTTAGAAAGTAAAAAAGTTCAAGAATCTTTTTCTCTCTCAGTAGAGTTTAAAGAATAAATTAGTTATGCTTGTTATTAATATGTTAATCCGCCTATACCTATCCATTAATATTTTTTTTCTGCCAAAATAAAGATAAAATATGACAAAATGCAAAAACGGTTTCGGCCTTCAGGTCGAGGATAAGAAAAAGTAAAAGGTGAAAACCCTTAATTTCATTTTATTGTTTGAAGAGATTTATCAGAAAGCTTGGGGTCATTTTCACTCTTTAGTACTCTGGTACTCTCTTTGTATTATTAGGAAAACGTGGACGAAATAATGTATTTTAATGTATAGAACTAACGTTGGTGATTCTAAATTCAAAATATTGGACAATATAATGATTAATTTTACAATGTTCAGTGGGGAAATTATATTTGTAAATTAACTCCACATCTCAAAAGCATATGCCACCGCAAACTTTAGGAGCCTCTACGGTAGACACCCATGGCTCAGATCTGAGCTTTTCCTCAGCGATGCGTAGCCACTCCACGTTTAATTTAGGAATTCATCTGCCCGGGCTTTGCACAAGTCGAGTGCTTCAGCCTCAAAGCGGTGCCTCGGTTGCCTGGAGTTGCTCTTGTTTCGTTAATGAACACGAGTTACAAAATACCGGGGTGATTGGCTTTTCGTTCCCGGAATTTTTCCCCCAGTTCCCCTTGCTCCCTCGCCAATTTTGCCTGGAGTCTTTCGGCCCACATCCTTGGTAAGGGCGCTGCGTTAGCGCCTCTGATCTTATCGATGGTGCTCCAAGGCCTTTCTCTTTCAATTTACTTCTGCTTCTTTTTCCCCTTTTTGTTGCTGTCTCGCTAGACGGGGGGCAGGGTGCCCTGCAGGTGCCAGAAAAACTCCTCACGTTTGTCATTGAGACAGCCCCGTGCGCCACTGCAGGAATGATAGATCCCTTTCCCAGCTGTAATTGGCTGGGCGTAATTTAAAAACAGTTTTTTTTTTTTTCACCAAGTGTAGTAATTTTGGTAATTGGCTGGGCGTAATTTCCTAGGAATTTCGACATTGTGCAATGTTTTTTGCTTGTTAAGGCAAGTCAGAATGTTCAGTGTCTTCTTGTTAACTTTCTTTAAATGTAATGTTGTTTTCCTATTCTTGACTCTTTTAACATTCATTTGCCATTATAATAAACTACTTGGAACCTAATTCATTTCATCTTTTTAAAATGAGTTTTCCTTAAGTGGCCAAATCTGTTTAAAAAAACAGTCCTTATTCTCAAAGAGTGTGTATTGTCGATATCGATGTAATAGATGCGTATTTTCCATGATACAATTCTTGATCCGGTTACGCATGACCTTTCCCAAGAATGTAATGGTACTTACTCGGGGGATCTGACCATGGTGCGTGGTCCGAAACCAAAAAAAAGTATGCTAGCAGAACATTACATGGCCCCGGCAATAAAGAGCTCTTAAATTGTTTACCGTTTCTATCCTTGAACCCTGCACTCGCCCAATTCGTCACGAAAACGATCCCCGGAGCGACGTTATAATGGAGATAAAATTGTAATTCTTAGGTATAAGTTTCACACATTTCTGAACAATCCTCTTTTATTCAAATTTATTTGAATACTGGAAGTTTTACACGTTAATGTATGGCATTGATCTACCGGATGAAATGGGAAAAGAATCTATTAACAACCGAAGTATTTTATTTTCTTGATAATTTTGAAGATACACCCCGCAATTGTGAAAATAGTATGTTACTATAGTACCTAACCCTCCATAGAGGTTCGTGTCAGCAAAATAAAGGCTGAAATGCCTTTAACCCGCGCTAGTACTCGAGGATGAAGTAATTACTCAGTCCACGTTCTGGGGATTTCTGTAGTGCAGTCCTCTGTAAGAAACAGTTATGTTAACTATTTGGTACCTATCCATTAAATTCGACATTTAATTTTTTTACGCAATTGCAAAGACAATCTTACGTGTAATATTCTGTTTAGACCGACTTAAAAGGGAAATTGATTGTTCTAACACCCTACTACCTTCCAGCACGTGGGAGGCTGATAGTAGGGAATGCTCGTGAAGCGGCAAATTCTCAGGAAGTCGGATCTTTTGGGTATGAGAAAGGTCTGAACCCTTGACACAATGAATAAGATAAAATACGAATAAAATGAGCATACATTAAATGAAAAATTACAGTGGCACAATTAAATAATAGGATTATGCACTTTAAATAGTTGGTCACTGAAAAAACAAAAAAAAGGCAAAAAAAAAAATTGGCGCCCCTCGACTGCCTGAACACACTTTCACCAATTACAATTCACAATTTCTCATTCCTCTTTCTGAATTTTTATCTACCACTTTTATTCTACTCTTTCACTCTCTAGTTCTTCGTGCATGGCTTTTAAAATGCGTTTTACACTTGTTCTAAGGTATCCCTTTCCCGGGTGTAGCTTGGGTTTCTCACTCACTATAACATTATGAACTTTAAAGGGAGAAAAAAATAAAACGTAACATACACGTTACTTAAATTTAACCCCTTTACATATCACAGAAAGCAATTACAATTGTATTTACAACACAATACAATAAACTATGACTTTTTCAGATAACATCACTGTACAATAATATGTAAATCATGAATTATTTAAGTAAAATTGTACACGGTATGGCCTCTTTGGATGATTTAATAACACGTGCAGTAATGAACTTGAACTGCCACTCCATCGTTCGTAATTCTTCTCCCACCTATTCTGATCTTTCACCCGCTTTTAACACGAATTGTCGTGTATTTTCTTTTTTCCCCTTTGCCAACTGATCGCCGCATAAAGTTCCCAGTTCTTTTACCTCAACGGCTCCGCATCGCTCGCCTGAGTGACCTTGTGGATTTTCTGCCGCTCCAGCCTCGCGTTCAACCCGTCTTCGCTCGCTTGTCCCGATGTTCCCATTTTCTTTCCGAGCTCTAAACTCCGCCGCCTCCAATTTCCACACCCTTCTCCCGTTCTCCGGACTCGTACATTTTTTTTCCCAGTCAAAATCATTCTCACCTCCCTTCTCTTTCCTGGGTCGCCCTTCTTCTTCCTGCCGCGCCGTAAAGTTTGTTCCTTCAGCTTCGAATAATTAATGTTGCTGAGTTATCCTTTAAATGTTCAGCCTACCACACTTTGGGCGTGTGTAGTCTCAGCGTGCAATATGAGATGCTGGTTTTCCTTAATGTCCTTCTGCGCGAATTTTACAAATTTGAAATTATTTCGAATTCAAACAATCATTTTTCCCCTCTCAAATTTTGGGAAAAGTTAATGCGAAGAATGTTCGAGACTCCACTTCTCAATTACATCACTTTCGTTGATACGCCTCAAGCTAACTTTTAACTACCAAGTTAAAATAAACTCCTATGCTATCAAGCCCAAATCACCTTGGAACTCAATTATATTCCCCGTCGCTTGCTACAATCATGAGAGCTCCTCCGAAGCGCGCCGCGATACTTATGGTACACCCAGTATGGTATTGTACTCCCGGTGGAAATATTAGTTCATTCTTGTATCATGCATCTTCTTCTTATCCCTCTGCGCCACTCTTAATTTTACTCCGTACACCTTCCTCCGTTTTCTCCGTTTCCTCTTTAATCCCCTCTACATTCCTTCCCCTTTCCCTTTCCCCCTTTTCATGTTATTTTCCCTGTCTTTTTAATTTTCCTATATTATCCTTCTTTTTTCCATCATTAGCTCTTCATCTTCTCCTTCTCTCTTTTCTTCTCTTCTATCATCTTCCTCTTTCTCCAACACGTCTTCGTCTCCATTTCCACCTCTTCTTCCCCCGTGCCTTTCGCCGTCATCCCTCTTGGGTCGAGCCCCCCCCCTTCGTTCATTGCAATTGCCCCTTCAGGCCCCCAACCGCCCTCCTGCCCGCCTGCCGCGGAACCTCCGACCGCCACGCCGACCGGCCCGACCCGACCCCCGACCTCCGCCCCCCGGGCCGCCCGGCCGCCGCCCTGCGACCCCCGCCGCCCGGCCCTGCCGCCGCCCGCCCGCCCACCCCGGGCCCGACCCGCCCGACCCCGCCCGCCCCCGCCCGGCCCCCCCCGACCCGGCCGGCCGCCGGCCCCCCCGGACCGCCCGGCCGCCCCGGACCCGCCCGACCCCCCGGCCGCCGACCCGCCCGACCCCGACCCGCCGGACCCGCCCGCCGCGACCCGCCGACCCCCGACCCCGCCGCCCCCCCGGCCGCCGGCCCCGCCGACCCCCTTGCCCCGCCCGACCCCCCCCGACCCGCCGGCCCCGCCCGACCGCCGACCTGCCCCCGCCCGCCCCGCCGACCCCCCGCCCCCGCCGACCCGCCGGCCCCGCCGGCCCGCCGACCCGCCCGACCGCCCGACCCCGGCCACCCGCCCGCCGCCCGACCCGCCGGGCCCGCCCGACCCGCCCGGCCCCCCCCGACCCCCCCCGGCCCGCCGCCCCCGGCCCGCCGCCCCGCCCGAAAACCAGCCTTACCCGGCCCGCGCGACGCACTTCCTGAACCACCCCACAGAATGAGGTCCAATGGCATGACAAGAACTCCACGAGGAAAAGCTCCTGCGTTAAGAGCACACACTCAGATTTCTCAAGTAGCGTTTTGAGGCTCTCCGACCAGTCTAGTCGTAGCAAATGAGATATAAAAGGCAATTGCATAGAGATGTGAAAATTGCTTTATTGATTCACGTTTTGGTGTCCCCCGTGCGTACAACAATCCTCGTCATTGTCACAAAGATTATTTCAGGGATACTGGAGTTTGATTAAGATGCGTTTGAAATAAATCATATGTTATGGTGTCCGCCCGCCTCAGCTAGGACGGGCTCAAAGCCTTTCGCCTGGTCTCCTGACATGTGCAGTGGTGTAGTACATGTAAATGTGTGTGTAAGGGGAGAGAAGTGAACAAAGAAAAGGAAGAGAAAATTGCATGCAGGACATGGACTGTTCATTACAGTTTGTTAATGCGGCGGCATTCGCCTGATACGGTTTGGAAAAACCACAGAAAATTACCCATCAGAGCAGCAGGCTATTAGAATTCTCGTCCAGACATCGGCTGAATTCGACATTCTAGCTATAAATCCAGCATTAAAAATCAGCGACCATCAGGACTCGAACCCTAGGATCTTCCGGACAGATTCGTTGCAGAGGCCAGTTCGCGTATCAGCCGTGTATGACGGGATAAAACGTTGTGCTAGTTCAATTTCCAGGGAACTCGCTGAATATTCAAAAACTGCGAAAAGTGAACATTGCTAAAGTATAATATTGAAGATAGAGATGTTTGCCTTGAACAAAATCTGTCTAATCTTTAAATAAGGTCATGTTCATGTTTGGTTTTGAAAAAGCGAATGGTTTTCACATATTTTCGGTCTGAAGATAAAAAAACAACATTTTCTCAAAAATAGCACCAATTTTCTCCTTCAATTCGTTCGCAGAGATAGGAAAAGGGAACACTTGAAACAATTGCAGAGATCTCATTTTCGAAGGATTGTAAATTTAGAAACAATGCGAGAAAGTAGTTCCTGTTGTAACACAATTAATTTCATGTATGAAGAGTTCTTTACGAATAAAAAAAATCTAGACCTTGCTAGAATGAGATGCATCTGCATGAATTGATATCAAAGGAAAAAATTCACTTAAAATAAATGTTTTTCATCCATTCCATGTGTGTGTGGGGTAGCAAACTTGGGCACAAGTCATAGCTCCTGTTTTTTTAAACGAAATGTTATCGGATACCTCAATTTTATTTGCCGTGTGCAATAAATGCTGTACTAAATTGAGTTCACAACAAAAGGTGGCTCTGTGAGTGTCTCTATTAGCACTACTATGAGATCAATGTGAAATCAGTTGTCTGACTGCCACCGTGCGACATGTATGTAACCCGTTTAGAGCAGTGCTCAAACACGAAGATAACCGTTCTCCACGGGATAAATGCCCAAGAATGTCCTAGGAATTTTGTGGAAGATCTTGGGAATAATGCCGGACAGTCCGGATCGATGTTGTAGTGCGATAATCGAGTATCTGCATAATTGGGCCTTTATAACAAGTATGTAATGCTTTTGAGAAGTTGTGAATTCGTGTCTGATAAAATACTTTGGATCATAAAACCATTTCAAATACCTTAATAAATATGATGAACACAATTTTGGTGTGTCTTTAAATGTTCATCCACTTAATTCATACATGGTTTTGCATTATATTTCCCCTTTGCCACCCGTGCTCGTATTCTCACAAAAAACGTTGCCATGACTTCTACTCCAATCCTCGTAAATTCAACGATAATTGGTGTTCCAAGATTACGGCGAACTATTTTTAAATATAATAGCCAAATTTCATGAAATTTGTAGTGATAAATGAGATTAAGCATGGTATTGATAAAGTTTAACTGAGAGATGAATGCGGAGTAAATATAGAGGATTTTTTGCACATTTTCTTCAGAACTTAATGAAGTATAAACCAGAATCTAAAATTATATTTATTTGTAATCATCATACCATAATTTCAGTCATTATGGACTTCTTCCTGAACGCAGGTAGCGACGAGCGTTAAGGACGTTAAAGCGCCTTAGGTGTCAAGCGAACTGAAGATTCGGAGGACTCCGGATGCCGGAAAATTGTGTGATGCGTTTAGTATCGGCGAGTTTGTAGCGCTTGCAGAGGCGAGTTGTAGACTTCTCTGATCAGTTTCCGTGGTTTCCGTAATAACTACCTGGCGAATGCCGGAGGTGCATCCTAAAAAAAAGGCTACAAGTCCTCCTTCCTTCCTTCTTCCCTCTCAGTCACCATTCCCAGTGCTTAGGGCTGTGCGATGAAGTGATCCCCTACTTATCTTGAAATATCTCCTTCTGGTGTCGGAGGTAGGCCAATGCGCAATTATAAATGTTGCTGTGAAACAAAGAAGAAGATGGACTTCTTTAAATTCCAAGGAGACTCACAGAAAGGGGTTTTCTATTTTCATAATTCCATGGATGTATGGTGCTCATTTGTATTAAATGCAGAAAATCTACAATATAGAATGTTTCCCGCCTATGTTGTAGATTCATTTCATCTTAATATTCTCCAAAACCTAAAAGCCTTGGAACTAAATTCAAATTGTCTCTTTTTTCGCCCGAATGATGCCTTATTTCTCCACTAGATGATCAACGGAGCGTAGCAAACTTTGCGTGAACAGACTGAAGAGTGAGCCTCATGGCTGCTCTCCCCTACGTAAAATAAGGCATTAACTAACAAGATATATTGCCCCTTCGTGACAATTGTTTCTGTGAAAATGTATGTTGAGTATGAACTTGGTCGACGTCGTCGGTTTAAAGCGTGAACCGAAATGTTTTCCCTGGCTTAAGCCTTAATCACATCCTCTAAAACATTTCTCGTTCAAGGGAATGTCGGTTCCATCACAGGTTTCTTTTAGTTACAAGCTCTAACCGCTGTTTACAGACCAGAGTTGCGAATATGTTCTCGGTACCCGGCTCCTCCCTCGCCCCCCGGATTATCTATTATCAGCCCATCGCGCGGGGCGTCCCGTCTGTCTCACTTGGCACTTCGCAGGGCAAATGACGGTGCCAACGAGGCGACGAGGTGGCTCTGCAGGGGGCAACGAGGGATTAGTGCTACTGAGGGCGCATGGGGTACTCAGCATTCCCGAAGAGAGTTGACTTCTTTTGCAAAACCCGGGCTTCATGCTTGAACATGACATGACGATGTTGGATTTTTTTTATATTCTATGATTTTGTGAGAGTCTTTTGTATCAGCACGCCCTGAGGTTTTCCGAACGGTGGAAAAAACGAATATTATTCGTTAATTAAATCCATACACATGTATATCATTCAGGGGAGTCAAAAAATCCCTTTTTATCTTTCAATTTATTGGTAAAACGTCATGTACAAAAACATTTCATATTTTCTGAGTTTTGTCCTCTCCCTGTTGTGAAATGCTAGTTTCGCCGCGAATTTCAAGCGCATGAATGTTTCGAGAAAAAGTATATTGTCATTGAGTGTAACCACTTGTCCACCACCGGGTCATCTTTCACCTGGTCTAGTTGAGAGCATCGTTCCGTCATCTATCCCGTTCCAAACATTCCAGTTCATTAGTATTGTGGTGTAGTCAACATTGCCCATTGTGTTTTATTCTCCCAAAGAATTTTGGGGTTTCATTACATGACGACACGAAAAACAAATAACACTTCGTTGCTCTATCTCCTTGCTTATTACCAGTGCTGCTTGTGTATTTTCAATGCAGCCATACGCTTGAGTCAGCATGCTGTGCAACGATCCAGCTCATGACTGATCCATGCTTCATGCTATCATTTTTAGAATTTAAATTCAACATTTTTAAAACTTTAAAAATATTTTATTTTCATTTGATTGTTCGTAACTAAATGTTAATATTTAATATTATTTCAATAAATCTTAATGATTGGGGTGTAAATTAATAAAAATTTATTCTTATTGAACAAACTATTACCCTTGAAAAAATTTTCATGTTTTTTTAGCATCCTTTCATTGCATTTGAAGTGCAATTATTTTATATTTAACATTTTTATGTCTGTTCTCGTAGAAAACCCTTTATGTTCGGCGATGTCGTCCGCGGTATTTCATCGCTTTTTCACGAGAGGGGTCTCAATCTGTCAGCTTCCACCTCCGATGAAAAAAGCAGCGTCACGCGGCCTCGCTGCGTTGGGCCTCGGTGAGAAGGCCGGGCGTTCTTTATTGCCAAGCGGCGTCGCGCTGGCGCTGACACCTCCTGAGAGAAAATTCCTCCGCGGCGCCTCCATCGGGGCTGTTTTCCCCGCGCTCCGCGGACGAAAGGTGCGTGGGAGGGGAAGGGGCGGGGTTTTCCGCCTCGAGGCCGAACAGTCTGCGCCGCCAGCACTGCCCCTACGCCCCGCGTTCTGACTCCACCACCTCGCTGCGTCGCCATCTCGCCTCGCGGGTTTTGTTGTGGCGACACCTCGCGTCTTTTGCCGTGTGGATCATCACCTTCAGCTGCCGTTGCCGTCTGGGTGCTTTCAAACTCTTTTCTTCCTTTGTCGCTTCCCCGACTTACTTCTCACCTATTCGCCTTTCTACTTCGTTCTCCGCCCTCCGTAGTTCTAATTCCTTCCTCATCACCGTCCCCTAATCGTCGCTGTCACCGTCAACCTCTACATTGTCATTCCATCACACCTAATGCTGCCAACGTCACTTCATCGTACAGATCCATCAAACAACTATCTTCCACGTCACCGCTTCATCATCCGAGTCCAATGCTTAATACTTCATAATATAAATCAATTCCTAATCTTTCCCTTCACTGTGTGAAACCCATGATTTAAAATATGCTCTTCCTCCAAAATGCTCCCATCAATGCAATCTTTGTCTGGTGCCATTCCACCACCTATTCTCGTCTTTATCCCCCGGTCAGTTTGCATCCTCGGTTCTCAATTCATTTACCAACCCCTTTCTGAGTCACCCGGGTTCTGTCATTGCTCTGACGTGCTCATTTTTACTTTTCCGGTAGCCCCGTGGAGTCAGGCGCCCGCCATTCCTACCCTTCGCCTCCTCTCCTCCCGCCCCCCCCCCGCCCGCCCCCCCGGCGCTCCCCGCGCGCGCCGCAGCCCGCGGCCGCCACGCACTAGCCGCCAGTCTCAGGCGCCCCCCCCGCCGCGCAGACGCCTGCCGCAATCGCGCTGCAACGCCCACGCCGGTGCCGCGACGTTCCGGACGCTGGCAGTCGGCTCTCCTCGCTCTGCATTGCAGCGCCGTCGGTGGCCCTGCGGAACACCCGCTCCGCTCGTGCGAGAACGCGCCGCGATTGACGGCGCGCGCCACCGCTTTCAAGGCGAGGCCTCACGTCGCACGGGGAAATTCCACGCACGAGCAGGCGATCGGCCACGCATGTTTTGTGTCGTAATTCTCCAAACGTCGCATCTTCAAAGTGTTACTGTATTACATTTCTTCTCTGTTCTTTTGCTTCCGGGGTAGTGTTCACGGCGCTTACGAAAGTCTGGAGGGTGGGGGTGCCTTGATGTGCAAGCTAACGTTTCGATCCGGTGAAGCCATGTCGGGCGATGTTTCCGTGCGGTAATCCAGGAGCGATTGCTTTATAACACCGGGTATAACCTGTGCGGCGGGATTCTTTTTCTTACTGTCAAGAACAATAACCGGGGATCATGTTTCCCCTTGACCGGGCCCTTCATTCGATTCACCTCATGGCGGTCTAATCCCGGCTCGGTGCGTGCGTGAAAGCAGGGCAGCTGCTCGGAGGACAGAGGTGGGTATCCCGGGCACTAACCGGCTATTCGCGGCGCCCGCAGTTTCCAGCGCGGTTCCGGGGCTGGAAGCGGGGCGGGGGGGGAGGAGTGGCGACGGGGCGGCGGCGCACGCGGGGGTCTCCTGCCGCCGCCGCCACCGCCGCGGGCGCGCGTCGCCCAGGCAACGGGCGTCGGTCGATAGACGCTCCGCGCCGCCCCCGCACTCGCGTGTCCGCCGCCCCCGCCCCGCCCCGCCCCGCCACTCGTCGTGACGCGCCCGCCTCAGCCAGCCAGCCAGCAGCGTTGCTCGAAACCTTTGCCCTTGGAGGGCCTCGTAACACTCGTATTGCACATAGTTCCTACACAATGAATCTACATCCTTATCTTCCTTTTTCGGCTGGCGCGGAAAATTATAGATGTTCTGAAAATGATTTGTCATTTTTCCTACAATATTTTTCCAATGTTTGTAGTTTTATTTTATTTCTAAAGGTTTTCAAATCTGCCTTGGAATTTCACTCAAATAAAACCCCTATTTTTCATACTTCATTCTTGTGCGTATATTAACATCCTACCCATTTATTAATCTGGGCACAAGGAAAAAAAATAGATGTACTGACACTTAAATTGATTATTTCACTACAATGTTTTCGTAAAGTATGTTCTCTTCCATTTCTACAGTTTTAATCTGTCTCGACTATTTTCAAAATGCATCTATAAAAAATCTGTCAATTTGTGAAACAAATTATCGCATTCTATAAAAAAACGTCGATTGATCAAGTGTTCCTTAGGTTGATTACGTTTTTGTAGTACTTTAAAATGCAGGTATTTTCTTTTCGTCCTCTTATGCCTTCTTCTCGCCTATTTTTTAGTGTTAGTGGATCTCTTCTTTCCCTGTTACGTAAAACTTAGCATTTAAATGCGATTTCTCCTAGGGTATTCGCTCGATTTACAACAGTCGTTTATACTTCTACCTGTGCATGTTTTGTAACCAAGTATTTATTGTACTCCTTTACAATTGTAAAAGGATATGATGTCCTTGCATTCTTTAAGGGGGATATTTCCCTGGAAAATAAAATGTTTACAAACACCCAATTACTCTTTTTGGAGACTAGGCTTCCCCTTTCATATTCGGATTGGTTAGTTCATCCATGAATGATCCGTATTTCATTGGCGAGCTTTGGAAGCACACGGTTCCCCGCCCGTCGTGTTTAAGCAGAGCCATGGCCTCCACCGCGCGGCGTCGGCCGCGTCACCCCCCGCGCCCGCCCGGCGCCGCGCCCCGCCCACCCACGCGCCTAAATACCCGCGCTGTGAGTCTGCGGTCGCTCTCCGCCACAGCTGTCTCACCTCGCGCCTCCGCCCCCGCACCGCCGCCCCCCACCACCACCGCCCCCGCCCGCCCGCGGGCGGACGATCTGCCCGCGCCTGCCTCCTCCATCCTCCCCGCTGCCCCTTCTTGTAAATTGTTATTTAACCTCATCAGTAGGGTCACCACTTTGGGAGTGTTAGCTTTTTTTTATAGAATAGAATAGAATATTTATTTTGCTAGGAATACATGGGAAAACTTCAGTGGTAGCGTTTTGTAACGATTACTTAAAATACACAAACAAACATTAAACAAAAATTACAATTTTACAACAACAAAAAAGTAATATAATGGATAGATGCACTACAGAGGCCGAGGGTATCAGTAAACATGAATTAACACCATCATACCCTATTCCTGGGAAGGACATCCCCATGGGTATCTCTGTGACATAGTGATTAATTTTATGAAATTGAAGGCAAGAGGAAAGCAAGATATAGATTAGAATGTAGATAATTATTCCTCTAGGTTATGGGGACGGGTTAGATCTGTTGAGACACGGAACTTTTTTAGAGCAACCTGTTTTACCGAGGCTGAAGAGACTGGAAGGGGCACTTTGTAGGTTAGAAATAATTTGCACAAGTAGGAAAAACAATTTGTAATTTGTTCTATGTCAGTTCTTTTGAAGTTTTCGATCGTTATATAACACTAGGGCATTGTTACTGCTTGCTCTGGACACCTTCTCTTCGATTTGTGGTCGTTGAATGCTGTTCTCTGATTATCCCTCTGTCAGCTAGTCAGTTCCCCCTCATCCCTCATCGTGGCTGCACGTTCAACCCCTCATTTGGGCCGTCTTCACCTCATCCACCCTCCATCCCTTCATCGCTTCGTGGTCGCTGTATTTCGACTAACATCACCAGTCTAGGTGGTTCAGCCTAATTGATGTCATTGCAGTGCCTCTGTTTGGGGCTAGGGTTCGAGTCCCGACGGTGGTAGGATTTCGACAAGAGCTTCAGCGGCTTTCTGAAGGAAAGTGTATCGCCAGCCTTCTGGTATAGTTTCGCGTAGTTTCTCCGTTCAACATCAGGCGATTCTGAGTACCACAAGAAACTGACAGACGCCGAAACTTTCCCACCTCTTCTTTCCTACCTTCACCCCTTACTCACCTCTCTTCACTCACATTGGGACACCACCCCATGTCAGGACACTGGTCCGGAATTTGGGCGTTGTTTTCCGTTGGTCCGCTGATGGAAGTCTTGTTGGGGGAAAAAACCCCGGACGTGTTTGTCAATCCAGAGGTGAAGATCACCGCCACTTCCTGCGATAAAAACGTTCACTACACAGGGACAATGACCTTAGCAGTTGGCGCGCCGGAATCAATAATCAATCAATCATTACTACCATCGCTAATAGCCACTCCCCCGTCTCTGCAGACCTTGCCGCAGCCGCAATGCCGTCCCCTCCCTCACTTCACAGCCGCCGCTCTACCCCTTCACTTCGCTTCATGTGCCTCTCCCTCTCCACCACCCCCCCCCCCCCCCCGCCCTACAGCCCTCCCCCCGTCCGCCCTCGCCCTTTCCCTCCGGGGACGCCTCGTCCGAACACCTCTCGATCCCTGCTCATTGGCGCCACCCGCTCGCTGCCCTTTCATCGCCGGGGCATCCCGACCTTGTCATCGATTCACGCGTCCCCGCCGCGTGCCCGCTGCCCCCGGACTTTTACCCCCGCGCCCCCCCGCCCCGCCCACACAGCCCCTTTCAGCGGTTTGCCGCCCTCCCCGACCCCCACGCTTTTCCGCGGTTCTCGCGAGCGCGCCTGTCCAAACAGCCACCGAGGTTGGACGCGCACAGTGGGCAGGTGCAAATGGGTGGCGGATAGGGTGGAATGGAGATATCGCCCGGGGCACAGAGGAAGTTACCTTCTCAAAGTTTTGGAGTCGTCACCGTATTTTATGTTTCTTTACTACCGCTCTCTGAGAACTATCATTTTGAACTTTTTACCTTTTTAATGTAATGTTACTTGTGATTTAGGAATATTTCAAGAAAAATTAAACCCAAATTTTTTTATTTAGCAAACGTCTCCCTGTTAATTCAGTTTCTTGAGAACAAACCTCGGACCGTTTACAAAATATTCAATACAATAAAGTTTCAACATTTCTTTATTATCTCGTATTTATGAATAAAAGTGTAATGCAGTTGGGAAAAATTGAAGATGAAACCTCTCAATTTTCGAAATTGTCAAATTTCAAGTACTTTTGACGTCGTCTTCCTATTTCATTATTGAAGATTGAGATTTATTTCTCAATGAAATCCTTTTTGGAAAATGAGATATTACAATGTCATGTACAATTATTTGATAAAGTGTGTTGTTTTTTTTAATAAGTGTTTATTTTTTAATACGTATCGTATTTATACGAATTGTTATGGTTGAATATTTGAAAAGAATAAACTAACCTACTAGGTATAAAGTTAAGATAATGTGAAGATAAGAGATTATACAAGAGGTAATACTAACAGGAAATATTTACATTAATATTTGGGTAAGCAATCTGGCCTTCACATTTACATTTAACTAATTTTTATTCTACTATTTCGTAACAAATTTTAAAAAATACCTAAACAAAATTTTCTAAAACACGGGTCTTCGTTGATAAAATCTCTCGAACGGAACGAAATTCGTGAAATAGGTTTTTATTTCTTTGAAATTTCCCTTGGACATTTCATTTTTTCGGCCTGTGTACACTTTAACTAAAGCTAAGTATTTCTTTGTAATGCATTTATTCCTCTTCATTTATTATTTAAATTATTCCATATAAAATGTTTTCGATCTATAAGTTGTTATCGCAATTTTAAGAGAATTTTGAGTGTGAGAACGAACCGATCACCCATACTTTGAAACACAGTATGCTGTAAGGAGAAGAGGACTTGAATTACGTGCCAGAATTCACAGTTTTTAATACTGAATTAAAATATTATATTTAATATTATTTATTTATATTATTTCATAAATTTGCTTCCTTTGCTCTAGACAGCGTTGTTGGGGGCGATATTGTGAGTCGTATGACAAACTATCAGCCAACGAAAGAAACATTCTTGTGAAGAAAAGGCTAGAAGAATAAGCTAAAAGCTGTCACCGCCGATGTTTCCAGTTATTAACTACATCATGTTCATCCGAAAATAAAATTAGAGTCCGGCAGGTTTGATAGTCAACATTTCATGTGAATGAATACATTGAATACATGCATGTATTGAATGAAATATCTTTTCATTTAAACTTTTGATTCAAAAAAAATTTGCATTTTTTTTACTTGCTTGTTGAAAATTAGGTGTTGAAGTGTTTTGAAATAAAGGAGGTTAAAATATTTGTTTTCTATCCTTAACAATAATACTACAAAATGTGTGTTTTTCCAGCTCTTTTATTCTGTCATTAGTTACTCATAATGACTTTGTCAACAATTCACATAACTTAAAATGTACATTCTACCCAAAAAGTAATTCCACTAATTTGTAAATTGTGAGTTTGAATTTATCAATTTCATATTTCTAATTATAAGTCTTTCCAAACTGGAGCCAACTTTTCACCTTAAAAATTTTTGTACTGGCGTGGTACTATGAAATTCTGTACCTTTTCACAAACTTTTTGTTCGTGAAATAACATGCCAAATGTTTCAAAGTAAATTCAGATTTTATTTTTATATTGTTCGTCACTTCAGTGAAAGCAAAAATGAACATTACTTGTGGGTACATAGTACGACTGTTCCCGCTTTGTATTTTCTGCAAGGGTTGCCACGTTTAAATCAGACTTAAAATAACTCAATGATTATAAGAAAGTTTCAGAAGCCTCGTCGAACAGTACTTCTTGCTTTCCCGTTTGGGTTCGAGCAAACCGACACTGTGCGCCGCGCAGCTCTGGTGGTTGGGGCCCGGGCCCCTGGCCGAACCGGGGCAGGTGTTCGCCCGCTGCATTGGCTGTGTTGCGGGGTTTCCGCGTGTGACGTCATGCTCGGGGGTGCCGGCGACCGAGCTGGCCGCCGCCGCCGCCGGGTTGCGTACTACGTCGTGTCCTGGAAGTTCCTCCCCTGGAAAGCGAGTGGACCTCGATTTCCCCATCTCGCGCTCATTAAACGCCTCATGTAGCAAAGGATTCTAGAAAAGGGGACGTTCAGTGACTTATGCGGGTTACGTCGTTTACGGGCAATTTTTGACTCGGCCTGTTACAGAAGCAAGGTTGGTAACGTTCAAAACATCCCTGTGACAATTTTAACGAGAATGTTTCCTTTATTTACTCTTTCTTGAGGTAAAACAATGAGTAATCGTTTTCAATAAAAATTCAAATACGCGGACAAGTTTAGATAAAATGATTTAAATATAATTTTAATGTTATAATTAGTGTTTTGATGTAATATATATATATATATATATATATATATATATATAAAAAAAAACTATTAAAACAAGGGAGGTGAAGTAAAAGCTGGCGTTTTTGAACCCCGGTTCCCTTCTTTTGATTACAGTTGAGGAACAAGGGCATCTTAGCAACTTTTTACCCCCCGAAATAAATAATGTATCGGCAAAGTATTTAACTTTAGTGCTGATGAAATCACTAAACACCCAAAGACTCAAAAAAGGTGCGGGGGGAAGTTTAAAAAAAGGGAAGCTTTTCCCCTCAAGGGCCCCAGAAACTTAAGTGATTCTTCTTAAAATTTTTATTTTTTTAAAACCTCATTAATCATTAATATCATTATTAAAATAAATGTTATTTTTTCCCTAATTTTAATATAGTCAAAATTTTTAAAGAGAAAAAAGAGCCCTTTTAAACAAATTTTTCTTTTTTACGGCTTAATGTTTGAAACAACTATATTATGTGGATTTTTGATGGTTGATGTAGATTTATTAAAGTGTTGGGGTCAGAGGGGGCCATAACATGAAAATGGGTGGGAAATGTTCAACAGAATAAGTTGAAATTTTTCACTTTTTTCTCGAAAGTTCAGGAATTTTGGGTGAAATCCCCAGTGATGCGAGGGATGCTATTGAAATTATATTCCAAAGTCACGTCATATTTACCGGGGGGGTTTAAAACGAAAAATGGGTCGGGGAGGGAAGATATCCCATTACACGATTTGGAACTGGAATGGATTGTGATTTCATGACAAAAAATGGTCATGGACAACAAGGCCTCCCCATGATCATCAGTCTAAACGGAAAACGTATGAGGATAGACTTTTAAAACTGCCCCTTAACAAATCGGGGGAAATTTTGGGCCAATGGGGGTTTCAATGGGGACTAAAACCATTTAAATTTCATGATATGATTGCATTTTTTTTTTGGGGGTTTGTTTTTTCGTCCCGATCCGCCGTTCACCCAAGGCGCCAGGGTCGGCGCGGGGGCCTCCTCCATGGCGGAATCCTGACCCTCTAGAGGGAGGGCCAATATCCTTTTGACGTTATCAGGTCTTGGTTTCAGTCTGTTTGGAATCGGCCAGGGGTAAGGGTGCAGAACAGACTTTTTCTTAAAGACTCAATTTTTGGGTTTAACATCTGGTGATTTTTCTTTTTGATGGTTCAATAATCTTCCCTTGTGGGTTTTCTTTTAATTTTAAAAGGGTTTGACCCGCTTTCGCCTTAAAGGGTGAAATTCTGTTCTTGGTGAAGCCCATATTGCTCCCTTTTTGGGTTTTTAACCGGAAAAGGTTCGTGGCATACCCAGGGGTTTTTCGGATCCCTCCTTTTGGGAAAACGAAGCCTTGAAAATCCCCCGGATAATTTTAAATTTTCCCCTCCTTAATAACCGGGACCTGGATCAATTTGGGCGCATGGTTACCCTTCATTAAACAGGGGGGGTTTTTATTCTGTCGCTTTTCGTCGCTTTGGGGGATAAGGGGTTTATGCAGGCATCCTAAACTGTATAGCCAAACGTCTGGTATTTCACAACAGGCTGCCACTCTCCCCCGGGGTTTAAAAACCCTCTTTATAGGAATTTTTCCGGCCCTGGGCACTTTTAGGGATGGAAAAAAATTTTTTCTTTTATTTTTGGTTAAAACTGATTCTAAAACCTGGTTTTTTGGGAAAAATTTTTGTTCATCATTTTCTGCGGGAAATCTGTGTTTTCAAACTCAAAAAAAAATTAAGGCTGGGGTAAGGCCCTTAACCCCCGGCCGGCAATCTAGTTTGTTTTCAGAATTCTTTGTATTTGGCCTTCACGGCTTCGAAGGAACTTTTGTTTTCTTCGAACCCCCCCAATTTCCCCAAAACATCTCGACGTCGATTCGTACAAACACACAGAGCTAATGTTTTTAAATTAACAATTTCTATATTTCCATAATAATAAATCTGCAAAGTCGGTTACCCGGGATTTCTAAGAAAAACTGTTTAAATCAAGTTTCTTTCCCCTCATTTTCCCAGTTCTCTTTATTTGAGAAGAGGGCCAGGCAGTTGTTTTATAATCCAAGGCGTCGCAAGGTCACGCGCGAAGGAAGGCCAACCCCTTGATAACCAAAAAAATCGGGCGGGGACGTTGCAGCTCCCATTGGGTCTGCTTTCCCCTCTCGTTCAATTCATCTTCCCCCCCGGTGTTCAACGGAGGACCCCTTGGGACGGGGGGCCCGGGTTTAGGGGGAATTGATAAGATTGTTTCCCCCACCGCATACCTCAGAGCACACCAAGACCCCCCTCACCACCCTGGGTTGATTAAAAGACCAGTCCGAACGATGGATCGGGAGGGGCTCCCCCGGCTCATCTGAAGGGGGGCCCAACCCAAAAGGTGTGTCTGGGCAGGGGTTTTCCCAACCAATTTGAAAGGACTCCCGGGTTTCCCCGCAACATGCAAAATCTCCCTCATTTTTCAGCGTCAAGAGGCGCAGGCCCCCAACCCCAGGTCACCTTTCCTTGATCGCTCGCCTACACGCAAAAAATGGCGGGCGTTCGCATAAAAAAGACCAGTGAGGAAGGGAAAGGGATAAACCCCAGGGGACTTTAAATAAAAAACAAAAAGGGTGAAAAAAGAACAAAGGCCTTGAGTTCTCCCCGCATCCCCCTGTGGACGGGGTCGATCCCTAAAGGAATTTTGGGTTAAAATAAATGGTATTTTAGTAAATGATTACTTTGGGAAGTTAGAGAAAAGGTTTGAAATTGGATTTTCAAATCTCGGTTTTTTTTTAAACTGTTTGTTTTCACTCAAACAAATTTTTAATTTTTTTTATATGAAAATAATGGGCTCTAGATTTTTTTCATTTGATTTGAATAACTATTTTTAAAGTAAAAAAACAGTTTTAAAAATAAAATTTAAAATAATTTATTAATTAATTTAAAATTTTAAAATCTAAACAGTTCTCCCTCATTAGTTTTTTTTATAACGTTTAAGATCAACGCAGTATAATTGAATTCTGTCGTTTTTTTTCAACCTTTTATCCTCTGAATACAGTTTCTTTTTTTATTAGGCGAGCCAGGGGTGAAAGATCTTACTTCGGGTCCGAGGATATTTTTTTTATCATGGGGAAATTACAAAAAAAAGTGCAAAAATTAGTGACGGAACATAACCAATTCTACCAAAAGTCTAACTTACTGCCCCTTTTTAAATAATTTTCATATTCATTTTCTATAATTTTACCATTACGTTCAAGTCAATGTTGATAGGATATTCTAAAATTTATTACAAAATATGAAAATATCTTTTTTAAAAATGTTTTAATTTATTTTCAAAAACATATTTAATTCTGTTAAAAAAGAAATGTATTTTTATTGTTTTAAATTTAAATCGTTCTCATTTTTCAGTTTTAGAAAAAAACTGAACAATAAACATTTTGATTTCAATTTTTTTTTAACAACAGCTCCCCTTTTTGGAGAAGCAAAAGGGACCCAGAATTCGGGAAAAGTTTAAAATTTTAAAAAATGAATGTATTCTATGTAATTGTTGAACTTCAAAATGTGACCATTCCGGAACACATAGTGGTTCGAACTAAATATATAAATTTTTTGACTTTTGAGCTGCCACCTTGTGAAAAAATTTATCGATCTTTGTTTTTGCCCGACTGTCAATTTCAAACTCAAATTTTGAAAAAAACTTTCGTAAAATGATATTTATTATTTTCCTATTCCTTTTTTAGATTTTGACCCCAAGAATAAATATTTTTCGGGAAAGCTTTTTTTAAAATACACAGAGGAACCGAAAATGGACCTGCCCATATTTTAAAGATCTTTTATATTAAAAAACTTGAAAAAAATTTCAGCGATTTTTTATAAAATAAATTTTTTAAAAAAACCCATATTTTTTGTTAATAACCGTTAAAAATCTTTTTAAGAACACATTTTCTTAAGCAAGAAAAATTAATTTGGGGAAAAATAAAAGGTAACTGGCATTTCAAACTTCAAATTTGAAAAAAAGGGGGGGCCCATTTTCTTTCTTTAACGTTCTTTTTTTTGATGAAAAAAATTAAAAAATTAAAGGAATTTTAAACCCTTTAAAATTGAAAATTAATAAATGGTTTCAAACTCGCAGGTTTTGGTTCCCACATCAATGAAGGGGTATAAATTTTGGAAAAACATTTTTAAAGGGTTTTGGCGCTACCGTGGACTCAGACGGACATTGACTTTCCCAAAACAATCAAATTTTCATCCGAAACGTCATCACAATTCATCCACAAAAAGGGGTTCTAAAAACCCGTTTAAGAGGGGAAATTTTTCCCTATAAGAAGAAAAATTTTTTTCGGAAAAGGGAAAGTCTAAAATATCATTTTCTTTTCTCAAATTTTTTCTGTTTTATCTGTCCTACGTAAATGGTATTAGAAAAAAAATGCTAATTTTTAAACCCTTATAAAAATTATTTATCAGGACTTATTTACACAAATTACTTCCCTATCTGAAATTCATTTGCTAGCTATTACAGGTTTAATAATTGAATCGGGGGAAAATATAATAATTTAACCTGTTAATTTTGTTTTCATCTCAGGCAATATAGTATGGGGAATTTTTCTTTTTTACTCATCAATCAGCAATATGATAGATCATTGGGCGGGAAATTTTGGGACTCTTTTTTTTTACAAAAAAGGTAGTCTGTGTTTAAAGAACAATCTTTTAGGGGTGTCGCTGATGAATGATTTCAAAAATTTTTAAATTTAGTATTAATATTATGAAATTTTTTTTTGCCAATATCGAAGACCCCCGAATTTATCAACGATAGATCTTTAAAAAAAAAAATATTTGAGCTTTTTGATCGGTTTCTCTTTTACTTTGATCCTAAATTTCGGTATCAATTTTTTTTTTATCTAAACTAAAAATTTGGAAAAAAATTTTCGATTTTATAAATTATAAATAAAATATATTTCTAGTTAAAGGATCGCATGAAAAGAGATAATGTAAAAAATTCCACCCTTTGAAATTCTTCTCAATGATACCAATTTTTCATTGTGACTTTTTCATTCACAATTCTTTAATATTCATCCTTCATTACCTTTTTTGGGAACTTTTTTGACCGCATCCATTTTCCTGGGGGATGGGACTATCAAGGCCAAACGGGTGATAAACCCCAAGTGTAAAAAGGAAATGAATAAACTCTCCCCTGAAATTTTGTTCCCAGGTTGTGCCCCAAAAGAACCAACATGCAAATGAACTTATTAACTTATCTTGTAGGATAATTTGTAAAAGGATATATTTTAATATTGCGAAAGTGATGGTTCTTCGAAAAAACTCGTGTCCCCCCTTACACCCCAAAGGTGTTCTTCTTTTTGAAGAAAATTACTTTCTCTAGCACTTTGTATATCCCGTTGCATTTTTTTTGTGTCTTTAATCCGAAAAATTGTTTTCGGTAAAACTTCCTTTTTTTCCCTCCGTCAGTCTGGGAAAGTTTTTGTCCAAATAAATATTCCCTATTAATCACCAAGTCACTTGTAAATTGAAAAATTCTTTGAAATTTACATATTTCGATTTTTTTGTAAACGTTTTTAAAAATTTCCCAAAAATTTTCCTTAAATTTCTTACCATATTAAAAAACCAAACAACCCAAAGGATAATGGGATTTTAATTAATTTTTTTTTAAATTTTTGCGTTTTAAATTTCTCATGATGTAAAAATTTACTTTAAAGAAGTTTTTTTCAGTTTTTAATCTTCTTTAAACACAGAAGCTGTATATCTCAAATATTTCCTTTTCAAAACTGAAAATTTTAAAAAATTTTCAAAAAATTTTTGAGAATATGGAACTAAAAACGACAAAATTGAAAAAACATTCAAACAAAATTTTCTTTAAAACGCAATTTTTTTTTCCCTTCAATCCCTTTGGAAAAAACCCTGAAATTCTCGATGTTAAAAAAACCTTTCGTTTGAAACAAAAAATTTCAAAAAATTAAGTCAGTGCTTCAGGGGGCTTTTAAAAAAGGCATTTTGACATATCTTGGTGATCCTATGGCTGTGACCTCAAAACCCCATAAATATAATGTTTTAAGTTTTTTTCGTGTGACGGTCGTCTTGTCCTTCATTTATTATATCTATATAAATCCCATTATCTTTCTGCAACCTGTATGTGAATTTGGAATCGTATTTTTCTTTGGCTACTCGGTATTCCTACCCCAGAACAAAACTCCAAAATGAAGTGATACCACGGGATTTTAAGTTACAGGACAGAATAGCCTATGTCTGTTCGGGGATCTGGTTCTCCTTTTGGGTTCTCGTCTCTAGGATTTTCTTCACTGGGGTTCTATTCTCTGGAATTTTTCCTGGGTTCTCTTTCCGGGTTCTCTTTACCGGTTTTCTCTCGGATTTTCTCTCCCGGGATTCTCTTTCCGGGGTTCTCTTTACCTGGGTTCTCTTCACCTGTGGTTCTCTTTACCTGGGTTCTCTTTCCTGGGGGTTTTCTTTTCCTTAGTTTCTTTCCCGTGGTTCTCTTTCCTGTTTCTCACCGGGGGTTTTCTTTACCCGGGGTTCTCTTTACCTGGGGTTCTTTTTTTCCCGGGGGTTTTCCCCGGGTTCTCTTTCCGGGGGTTTTCTTTTTGGGGGTTTTCTTTCCGGGGTTTTCTCTCGGGTTTTCTCTTCACTTGGGGTTTTCTCTTCATGGGGTTTTCTCTTCATTTGGGGTTTTCTCTTCCTTGGGGTTTTCTCTTACGGGGTTTTTTCTACCTGGTTGCTCTTCACCCGGGATTTGCTCTTTGGGATTTGCTCTTCACCTGGGTTTGCTCTTCACCGGTTTCTTACCTGGGATTTGCTCTTCACCTGGGTTGCTCTTCACCTGGGTTTGCTCTTCACCTGGGTTGCTCTTCACCTGGGGTTTGCTCTTCATCTGGGTTTTTTCTTCACCTGGGGTTTTCTTTATAAAAAATTCCTTTCTGGTTCTCTTTTTGGGAAATTTTTTTTCTGGTATTACTGGGTTTTCTTCACGGGGTTTTCTCTAAATGGGTGTGGTACCCGAGAGGGCCCTAGTTGTTTCCTTAGACCCGGGTTTGATAACAGGGGGAAATGAGGGGGAAACCAAAATCGCTCAGACTGAAGTGAATGGAAAACCCAAAACTCATGGGTATTTGGGAAAAAATCTGCGCTTTTCCACATTGAACTAGCTATTTTTCATCTCTGATATTTTCCTTTAAAATCTGGTTACTTTAACGAACTAGAAAGGGTTACTTCCTGCTATTTTGATATTTTATTTTTTTAATTTCCCTGTATTAAAATTCTCTCAATGTTTAAAACTAATTTATTAAAATTTCTTTTAAAACAGGTTGACATACAACATATTACTCTATCTTTGCATGTGGGGTTAAAAATTTTATACAGAATACATTCTGGAAGTTCTATTTATTGAAACCAATTATTAAATTATGTCCTAATATAAATTTCAACAAAAAAAAATTAACATTTATTTTATATATTAAAAATTCTATGGATCTCATTGAAATTTCTTTTTTGTTAACAAAAACACCTCAGGTTTGAATATAGTTCGAATGCTTACTGCAATATCTTGTTAGATGTTTTTGGCTGACCTGGGGAATGTTCTCCATGGATTCTTTGGTATTGAATTCTCGCTTTCTTCCTATATTAAAAATTTTTAAATGTTCTGGGATTTCAACGTTTTTGCTCTTAATAGGATTTAATATTTCCATAAAATCAATACGCAGTGAACTTTCCGTATTTTATAAAATATCTACTCGACTACCTATCTTCAGTTACTTGTTAAAAAAATCTTTCTGTTACCAGGCTATCAAATACCCTTAAACACTGAGTCCATTTTAATTCAAATTCCAAATACTACATTAATAAAATTTAATTACAATTT
This sequence comes from Teleogryllus oceanicus, assembly GCA_964035755.1. Classification (NCBI taxonomy): domain Eukaryota; kingdom Metazoa; phylum Arthropoda; class Insecta; order Orthoptera; family Gryllidae; genus Teleogryllus; species Teleogryllus oceanicus. The sequence goes on from CAXIVR010000002.1 coordinate 221,170,557, forward strand.
ACTACTAAATTTAAACAAAAAACTCTCAAACTAATAAACATTTCCCGCCTCACTAATTTTTAAAATAATACACAGGTTGCACTGAATATCCTTTTACCTCCCCAACCGCTTACGTGTCCCCCAATACCTTTTTAGAGACTGATTCCTTGTGCCTTTCTAAGATCGCGGCTTCAATGTCCTCTCACCATTTCCAAATAATGTAATCGGGCCGTGTCCATCTGCAGGCACTATGGTCGAAACATGGAATTTTGCACTTTTTTGATCAGTTGTCCTAAAAAACGTAGATTCTGACATCGAGTTTGCATGAATGTCATTACTTCTAAAACTGGATCCGATTTTATCTTCAAACTAAACCCAGGGTTCTTGGCCATCACCTGTTTCATGTTGCTATCTCCTCATGGTTCATCATTTGTCGTTAGAGCTGGGCAGTCAATTCTTTTCAACAACGTTACCCAGAGCATCTTAAATGCGACGATACATTACTGGACCGAGGCCGTGCCGAATTCAACCATCTGACTGAGGGGGGGTTCATTGCTTTGTTGACATATTACTGTAATTTTTTTTAAATTTTAAAAAAGGTCCCAACTATTTGGAAAAAATCTCTCGATTCTCGACGATGCTTTTCAATACAAAAAACCTTATATTTAAAAATTTTAAAAATATGAAACAAATTTTCTTTGTAAATTATCAGTTTTTTTTAAAATTGAATCAAAATAAATTTAAATTTTTTCTTCCCAATTTTATCCTCTTTTGCATCATTGAAAAGGGGTTTTTTTCCGTCTCTCTTTTAAAATTGAAAAATAAGCAAGAATATTTTTTCCCACCACCAATGTAAACTAATCAGATATAATTAAAAAAATCTTAATTTAAAATGGGATTTAGTATTTCCTAATGGGTTTTTAACCGAAACATAAATACTTTTTTTACAAAAATATTTCAAACAATCAAAAAAATTTTTTTTATTTTTCATTGAAACGAAATTTCCCTTTTTTAACGGAACCGTTATTTTTCGTGTTTCGTTTTTATCGCTTGCCCGGGGACTTTTTCCGTAACAAACAAACCCTTTGCGACTCCCAGTAAACCCTAAACCCGGAAAAACGTTTTCTCTTGCTGTAAACCAAATTCCGAAATAATAAATTTATGGGTTTTAACTAAATTTTGAAGCTTAAGCCCCCCCCTCGTTTTCAGGGTATTAACTTTCCCAAAAAACGTGCGAAGTTGAAAGAATATAATGAATTTTTGGGCAAAATAGGGGGAAGGTTTTGGGTCTTCAAATTTTTTGGGGTTGGATTCATTTTGTCACTGTTTTTTTATGATGTTTCATTTTGTTCAATTTTTGAATTATTTTTTGCTAAAAGTTTTAAATTTTATTTAAATTTATTTCCTTTTCGGTTCAGATTTTAAAATTCTGTTGTGACCTTAAATTAAAATTACAGTTACAATTACAATATTATCTTTTAAAAATATTTCTCTTCTTTAAATGATTATTTAAAAACAGTTGTTTGGCTGCGCTCGTAAAAATCTTGCTTTAAACGTCTGCTCTTGCGTACGTGTGTTTTATAGGGTATATGCTTGTGTCTGTGTGGGGTGTATGTGTCTTTGTCCCCCATGATTGAGCGTAGGTTCGTGTGCAGATCATTAAAAGGGGGGGTGGTATGGTTGGCATGTATTCATTCGCGTTCCGTGATTTGCTGATCTAGTGATCCGTATTGCGGTTTCTTGTTTTTTTTTGATTTATGGATTAAGGGTCCTGCGGGGGCATTGGTCATTAAACTTTGGGGATTTTTCTCCTCGGAGGGGGCGGGGAAACTTTCTCCGCTTGATGGAAAGCTGGTGCCCCGTCGCGGGGGAGTTTTCCCCCAATGAATCTCCCCCAGCGGGGCCCCCCCCCGCTGGGGCAAGCTCTAAGTTCCCCCCGGTCTCCCTAAGGGGGATGCGCATTAATTTGTAAGGAAGGGGGGAGGATAGATCAAAGGGAAAGGGGAAGGAAAAATCGCGCCGGTCCCGGTCCCTTTTTTGGGTCTGTCGGCATTCGCCTTTATTGATCAGAAACCACGGAAAACTACCCATCAGGTCCCGGTTTCAAAATTTTTCTCCGACAAGTTTTCCCGGGAAGTCCCGATATTTAACCTTTGTCGTGTCACAAAACGTTTCGAAACTAAAAACCATAACAGTTTTACCAGAAATAAGTTCTTTATGTTCTTTTTTTGAAACCAGAATAGGGTTTCCCCTAAATGTTGGTCAACCTGACACCAATCATAAAAAATATTTCTTCATTTTTGACATTCCGTTTTTTTGAATGTTTCGTTTTAAGCTTTCGTATTCAAAATAAAAGGGCAGTTTAATAACATTTTATGTTAATTAAAGCAACAAAGTGAAAGGTGTCTTTTTATGGAAAATTTTAAAGATTTCCCCTTTTTAAAAAGAAATTGCAAAGACAAAAAGGGAAAATGATATTATTAAATGGTATTTATTTTAAAATGTTTTAAAAATTTTTAAAATCTTGTTTCTTGGGCAAATTTTTTTCAATAACTGTTTTCAAACGCACCGAAAGATGGAAATTATTTCTGTGATGACACAAAGTATTCTGGATAATGGTACTTTGTTTCGTGTAAGACTCCCCCCTCAATCATAAAATGTGTGAACTCTGCTGGGTTTTCATTTTTAAAATACGGGTCCCTAGCTCAGGAGCGGATCCAGGCGATCGTGTTGGAGAGGGACATCGTAGATTTGTTATATAATAAACATTTGTTTTTACATTGTATATAATTTTAGTAGTAGTATACATGTTACTATACGATATTATTTTTTTAAATAATTACATAATTGTAAAATAAATATTTAAATCAATTTTTTTCAAATAAAAAAGGCACAAACGAAAACTTTACGCCTTTTGGGAGGGCATGCCTCATGCCCCTGCTCTACTGATCGCTCTGCTAATGGTCTGTGTGTGTGCGCAGGCAGAGGCATGGGCGACCGAGTCCGAGAACGGCTGAGCTGAGCCGCGCGCGGTCATGGACGACGAAGGCAGAGCCGCCCACGCCGCCGCCAGCGACTTCTGCCGGTAAGTGGCGCCGCGTGGCTGCGTCCGGACGCATAGCGCGGCGTGGCAGCGCGCCCTGGCGACAGTCGCGTGACTGACGCGCGCTCTCACAACCCCTTCCCCTGCCGCGCTTGGCACAGCATCCGACTCGGCGGGCGGCTACCAGAGAGCAACTACCGGAGCAACGTTTGGGTCAAGTTTCGTTGATCTGAAAAATAAAGGAATTTTTTGGTGAATCGATGGAAGTCAGGGGCATTTTTCAAGCAATATTAAATTATAAATCATTCTTAAAATAGTATTAATAAATTTCTTTTTTTTGGTAGTGCTTTTGTTTTTAAGTAGAATGTTGTTTATATTTCTCTTTTTATTGCGATGAAATAGCTGACAAACATAACGAGAGCGCTATGATTTGAAGCATGTCAGTCTCTCTGATATGCTTTAGTCAAAAGAAAAAATGCAGTAATTGTTTTTGATTATGAACTTCAAATTCAGAATTTTCCACAGATACATACAAAGGTGTCCTCAAAACTGGACAAATTAGACAAATTAGTGATTGACAGTTTTTCCCAAAACAATCGTAATAGGACAAGGACCACCAGCCAGTTCCGAAATCAATTCCAACATAAATAGATTAAATAATATCAGGAAAATACGTAATCTTTCGTAAATTAGGAATTATGAAAGCCACAATTGAATTGCAAGTCGTGGAATGAATTAATAAAAATAATAATAATAATAATAAATAATAATAATAATAATAAAATAATTGCATGCACATTCATTCATACAGCTTGCGTCGAGGTTTGGGGAAAATGAAATTGATTGGGCGTGTACTTTCACAGCATGGGACTGGCCAAACTCACGCGCACAGATGCCTCACCCCGACGACGCTACAACCCGGCAGTTAGAAGGGTTTCATATCATCAGACATTAAAACCAAAACCTTCTTTAGGTTTTATAAAATAGGCTCTTATTACATGGCTCAGTAACAAATGTCAAGTCATTTGGCTAAATTTAGAAGAAAAATTCTCTAACATGAGATGTAGCCAGAATTCATGTTTTGGGTCTTGATAGAAAAATCGAATGAGGGCAAAACGTCCGTTTGTTCGCCCTTTCCGTTCTGGGTTGTCCGTCTTGAACAACGCTGGGCAACCGTTCAGGATTTTCTCCAAATTGGACGGCGAAAAAGTATGCTTTTTTAGCATTTCTAGTTGTTTTAAGGGAAAGTGAAGGGAGTTTCATTTGGGATGCGATCACGAAAGTGTTTTCTCTGCCTCCAAAACTTGGGGGGACGGTAGCTAAAGAGTCCCGAACGCCCATTCGGCGGAGCGGTTATTGCGTCGATCTGCGAGCGCATAAACCACGCCTCGCCTAGCACTGGGATGCTGCTATTCGTGCGATATTTAGTGCCCTCTAGTAAGAGAATTCGTATGAAGAGAAGAAAAGTAGCATTTTGGATTACTCCTTGAAAAAGTTAATAATCACGCGTTAGTTATTCCAATCCATCCATTTTTAAATATATTTTACAACGATGAAAACGTGGTTGGGGTAAAAAAAAAAGTACTTTCTCTACGCTACGTTTACGAGAAAGTAAAAATTGTAACTGATAAACGAGTAAAACGGATAATATAATAAAACTATAAACTCTTTTTTTAGAGACTGAAATTGAAGGTACCTTTTATGCCAATAAATCACTGAATATGCTATTCGGTGAGTGGAGATGCATGATATGGTGATAAAGGGGTATATTTAAGACCAAATAAACATTAAGACCACTAATTGAATAATCAGAGGATATTTTTTTTTTAGTTTTCTTGTTTTTTTTGTTTTAGAAAAAATGGGATTTACGAGCTAATGGGTTTGAATATTTTGATTTAAAGCAAAACTTGACCTTCCCCCCCTTTTTTTAAAAATGCCCAAAAATTCTGGGTACCTTAAAAGGGCAAAATCCAAATAAAAAATTGATTTTCCTTCCCGAAAAGTTTTTTAAAAAAAATTTTTTTATAGAAATTTTAAAAAAACGGAAATTTTTAAAAAGGGGGAAAAAAATTTTTTTTTCTTTTTTGGGGATTTATTCTTATTATAATAAGCTGTTTGAAAATTTTTTATTTAAAATTTTCTTAAAAATTTAATTATTAAAGGGAAAATTAATAATAAATGTCATTTTTTATTAAAATTTTAATTTTGGGTTTTTTTTTTTTTCCCAATTTTTTTTTTTTTTCCATCTTTTTCCCCCCTTCTTTTTTTTTTTCCCACCTCTTTTCATCTTTTTCTTTTTTTTTTTTTTTTCCCCCCCCTTTAATTTTTAACTTTTTTTTGTTTTTTTTCCCCTTTCCCCTTTCCCCTTTTCTTTTTTCCTTTCCCCTTTTTTTCTTTTTTTTTTTTCCCTTTTTTTTCCCCCAAAAATTTTTCCCCCTTTTTTTTCCCCCCTTCTTTTTTTTTAATGATTTTTTTTCCCTTTTTTTTCCCTCATTTTCATTTTTTTTTTTTCCCTTCTTTCTTTTTTCCCTTCCCCTTTCCTCCTTTTTCCCGGCCTTTTTTTTTGGGGCCCCCATCCGGAACCCCAAAAAAACGGGCCAGATTGGGGTTTTAATAAGGGTTTGGGGCGTTTTAAGGGGAGTCCAAAAAAAATAACCCCCAAAAAGAAAAAAACTTTTTAAAAAGCCCTTTGGGGAACTATTTTCTCGTTGGGTGTTTTGTTTTTTTGGTAAAGTTTTTGAACCGTCACAAATACCCCGAATATATTACCTTCAAGGGTAGGGACATTTTAAAAATTTTAAATTTGCAATGAAACAATCACTTCCCCTAGATACCGCCAACATTAAACCATAATGAAATTGTTTGGTTCAGGGGTTGCTAAAATTTTTTTTCTTTTGGGCTCTTGTTCTTTGTTTATCCTTAATTTATTTTTTTGATATAGGCGTTTTAGTTTTTTATTTTTTCCCAAATTTTTTTCTTTTGTAATAATAATAAAATTAATTAAATATTTATGTTCATTATTTTTTGTTTTTAATTCCTTTTGTTTTCTTGTTTTTAAAATTTAAATTATATTATATTTATTATTATTTTCTAATTCATTTTAATTATAACGGAAAATAATGGTACTAACAACATCTGAGATACTTAATACTGAACCTTTGAAGATAACACTTTAAAGACTGTCTCTACTAACAAATGGATAATTATTAAACTTACTTACACTAGGTGATTTCATTATTTTTTTGAACTTACTTTTAAAAACTGATGAATAATTGAACAGATAAATTAAATGGATGTTTGCATTGATATTACATACTTTGGATGTTGGAACATTTCATTAGATCACTTAAAACTACCATGTATATCGTTAATTAACTTCAATAATTTGGTATTTATTTGCGTTCAATAAACTCATTACCTACCACTTAAAATGAAGGAACTGTTGACACTCTAAAAAGCATTAATAACATAGAAGTATGCCCCAGATAACTTTTGAGGTTGTATTTTGCATTCACTTGACACTTTTAACCTTTAAGCTCGCAATAGTTGATAATGATAATTCTTAATTAGCAATAATGATTCGAGTTAATATTCGTTTATAGATGAACATCTCTTTTAATTCTGAAAACGAAACATGTATTATTGGGACAGTGGACAAGACTCGAGACCGCGCGAGGATTGTAGATGAGAAACAAACAAAACAAAAGGGGAGACTTGATCAGGTTATAGTTTCATAGTTGGCAATTTCGACAGGAAATCTTTCAAAGCTGCCATATTGCGAATTTAGTGGGGCCCTGATCAGGCCTGGAGTCTCCCACGGCCTGGAGTCTAAACCAGGAAAACACTAGATGTCCAACTTTCTGGAGATCGGTCAAAAGCCATCCCTAACACTCTGTGATTCTACCCACCCTGCTGGCCTCTGGCGAATAAAAAGGAATACCGTCTCTGCGACAGGCAAAAATAACGACCGTGGTGCATCACCAGCATACTATTTAAATTATTTATTTTCCGCATTAATTTGTATTAATTTTCAAACTTTGCTAGAACACTGGTCAAATCCTCGTCCTCCTTCCCGTATATATTTCGTATCTATTCTACACTCTTTTTGAGAATCGATGTCGATTACTGTCGTTGAATTCACTTTTATTAGTGTAGTTGTATCGCATCGTCGTTTAAAGTCTTGCGCTAGCCTAACTCTTCTCTGATATATTAAACTTCTTTGGTCAACGCTTGAAACGTTTCTTTTGTTATAATGCATAACGCAATATCGCAATTGCTAAAACTCTTCTGAACGCTGTTCATTATGACTATATAGTCGTTGATCATTATAATGGTTTGGATGCTTCCCTTACGCCTGGCGCTAAACCTCCTTAAAATCAAGCGGCATTTCAGTTAAAAATGTGAATGCGCGTGCAGTTATTTAAAAAATATTTACCTTAACTGTTCCTAATTATTCTTGGATTAAAAGTCAAATTACAAGCCAAAAGTTTTCAAAATTTACTGCATTGATTAATGTCTGAATAGTATTTATGAAGTATATTATAGGCCACTTAAATCATCCATTAATTCAAAGTTAAACTTTCTGGTTCGTAGTTTCTCATTAAGGCAATCGAAATAAGCGAGCAATCCTCTATAGTGCTCTTTATTACGTTGCTTTATTATCCATAGTTTTTACTGTGTCCCAAGCAAACACAAGGCAAGCAATTCACATGTATTTCATTTCATGATGAATTTCAGTCTTTAATTTCATAAATTCATCATTAGCTTCAATCAATAATTTCTCATTCAATGAAATAAAATAGAAATAATATTGTTGCATCGTATGCACATTTTAATGAATGCTTCGAATTGTTAAACAGTTGAGTGAATGAAGACATTATGATTACGACTGAAAGCGATTGTTTTGAAAAGAATAATTTACTGAAATATGCTGTATCACTTGAGAACATAGATAATGTCTAAAAATTGTTAGCATTTAACTTTTAAGTTACACAGAGATGTTAATTACTAAGTTAGGTTCAGTTTAAAGCGTTGTTTGGTTTCGCATTATTGCAGGGAAAAGCATTCACTCTAGACTTGTTTCGTTGAATTCTTCACAAAGAACAGATTATTCTCTTCACACTCATTCTTTTCTAGACGTATGCCAACAGGGGAGGGATTAGTCGATTTTCTTCATGCTTTAGAAAGGGAAGATCGACACACCACCATTTTGTATCGCTCCCAGATTTGCCAGAAATCTTTGAATTAATATTGTCTTGAGATTGTGGCTTCAGTAAGTGAACGTTTACAGCTCATGCTACTACATTGTCTTATTTATTTTGAAATAATATGAATAACAACTAACTCAGGAATCAGAAATTACCACTCAGTTTCTCTCTTCTTGAATAAAGATATATTTATTTCAACTGCAATTCTGCATAAAGCTGATGACACACATATATATATATATATATATATATATATATATATATATATATATATATATATATAGAGTATATAATTTCATGCAAACAATAGGAATAAATAATAATAATAATAATAATAATAATAATAATATAAAACTGTTGATTCGAAAAACATTAAATTCACTTGAAGAAAGAAACAAACGTTTGTAATTAAATCAGCACTAGTTGTTTAAACAATTAAGACTGCACTGTATTTTTACTACACTGTTTCTTAACTTTGCTCCTGCACTTCAGTTCACTTCACTAAAACAATGAAAAAACTTCATGCAGTGTTCTCGATGCAGCATGGCAGCCTTTGAATGGCCAGTTAAGGTAATTGTGCAGTTGTCGACGTCCTCTGCGGCGATTCGCTTAGCGAACCGAACAATGCAGTGAGTGGACGTGAGTGATTTTGACCCACGCTCAATTGTTCCGGAAGTCGAATGACGCCTACCTAACCTCCACCTTCCTACACTGCAGCTCCGTATTCATCGCTGTTGCGATGAGTCTGTCGCTAAAAACTGGTATTCGACTTGAGTATTCCAATCTGCTGATGGTATATCTGTACCCTTTTAGAAATCATGACTACTTAGGGTCGTACCGTTAAACAGGGGCAGAGGCGCGTTCGCCGCGATATGAGAGATACGGAATGTTTAGTGTATCCTTACATCGATTTTTTTTACATCATCATTTGTTCAAATAATTCATTTTATTCAGTCTTACACAAAAACATTAAGATATTAACAATACCTTTCTTTATAAAAAAAATGAAAAGATTGTGAAATAATTGTAACAATCAATGGAAACATTTTTTTCATCTGTGATATATTAACTGAAAGTATTAGCTTACTAAGAAAATATTAAAACTGATCTAAGGCATTTTTCTAGATTCCAATTAAATTGGCGCAGTAGACTCTCGGCCCATGCGTCATCCACGAAGGCGAGTGCCCGGTTGTTGTCAGAAATTTTCTCACCTATGCGTCCTCCTCCATTCAATGGAGCAGTCAGTGTCGCCAACTGACAGAATAATTATCTTAATTTTTAATAAATAACACGAACAGAAATAATTCAAATTATTTTCACTGATATATAATTTATTTTACTTATTTTAAATGGGTCCCAAACGTTATAGAAAACTGATATCATTGCACTGCCTCTGATCGAGAGATCCTAGGTTCGAGTCCTGATGGCGGCAGGATTTTTGACACTAGCTTTTCAGCTAGATCGAAATCAGTCGCTGTCTGAAGGAGAATTCTAGCGGTCGGCTGCTCTGATCGGTAGTTTTCCGTGGTTTCTCCGATCAACACCAGGCGAATGCTGGAGCAGTACCCTAATAAACGGGCCACGGACCGCGCGCGATCTTTCTTTCCTCTTCCTTGTGCTATCCTCTCCCCTTACACACACACACTTACACCTGTTGGGAGCTTAGACCGTATCCCGGCTGGGGCGGTCGCCCGCTGGTGGGAGATACCAGATTGGGGAAAACTCCGCTAGCCTACAGTAGGGCGGTGGCGGATCTCGCCATCCAGCGGGGAACGATCACCGCCATCTCCCGATGAAAAACATGCACTACACTAACGGGGCACTACACTAATGACTTAAGCTGTTGACGCGCCCGAAATCACGTGCGTTACGGGAGAAGAGGGAATATTCACATTACTGGCCGGCGCCTTATTATTATTATTATTATTATTATTATTATTATTATTATTATTATTATTATTATTATTATTATATTATTGCACATCACACAGTGGCGCAACACTAGACAATATAACATTCAAAAAGAAATCATATCTGATTGTTCTTTCTGTCTTTCTACTAACCGGAAGTGAACGGAGGAAAATCTTATTCGAAGCATTCATTTTCCTTGTAGCTGGGAGCAGTCTCTGCGGCATTGTTCAAATAGATTCTGTATGTAGAAACCACTGTTGATTCAAGATAAACGCAGAGTACACTCCAAACGCGTGTTGTATATTTGTATAGCGAGCCTAATACAATTTCTGCATTTACATGTGCGTGAAATAAGTGTGCAAAACTAATCCATGATTGTGTGCAAAAAGTGCAAAAAGAACACGGGAGTTGCAAATATATTCTGAAAATAACAACATACGTATCGTGTAATCATGAAATAGTGTTGACTTGGATGAAAGTGATCGTGCGTTCTTATAATTGCAAGAAGAGACGAGGGTGCGCACTAGATTTAAGCAGAATGCCTGAATGTAGGGAAGAGTATTGAGATTGGCAATGGATCTTTTATGCTACGCCCCCATAGCATTCAAAATTAAGGATATGCCCTTAACAGCTAAACTGTCATTTCTCAACAGTTAACGTTTAATGTTAAAAAAATAACGATTTTTCGTTTACCCTTTTTTGGGCCCTTATCGTTAAATATGAACTGAAATTTTTGGCCTAATAAAAACCACAAGTTTTTAGGGAACCATTTTGTGATAACTGTTTCCCTGCATCTAATCAACTGATTTCCAGTTTAAAATTTATTCATTATTACCCCCCTGTCCCCGAATTTTTTATATTTTTTTTTTTTCTAAAAAAGTTTTTTTTTAAATTGATTGTCAATATTTTAAAATTTTTTCTGTTTTTTTCTTATGAGTAATAATATTTTCCAAGCTTAAATTTTGAGTTGTCAAATTTGGTTATTTTTTTATTTTAAAATCTTTTTACTGTGGGGGGAAAAACATTTTCTCATTTTTTTTGACCCCGGGTCACTTAAAGGGATTTTTAAAAAGAAATTTGGTTTAAACCCCAAATCAGTTTTATTTTAGAAATTTTAACTTTTTTACCCCTTATTAAATGACTATTCAACCTTGGTAGTTCACCCAGCCCGTTCAAATCAGCTGCTTCTCTGTCCAAACATTTTGGGGAAAGCAGTGCAAAAGCCCCTAAGGAAACTTTAAAAAATTTAGGTGCCCAACGTTATTCTTTTGGGTGGTTTAACTTTTAGTATCCCCTTTATTTAACTCTTAGCAGCCCCATTTATGTGTTGGTCATGGATGATTTTCAACGTTATTAATAACGCTACCAATAAACTTTTTTTGTAAAACTTAAAAAAACCGTTCCCTTCTATTCAAAATCGTTGCCGTCGCCAATTTCGATGCCGCGGCCTTGCCGGAGTCCTAGGTTCTAGTCCTTGAGGGGGAGACCGACACAGCTAGGTAGCAGTAAAATTTATTCACTATCGGGGGAGAATTTGGGGCCCGTCCGGATCATAACCTGTTTTTGATTACAGGGGGGTTTCCCCACGTCCCGGCGATCCCGAAACTCCTTTTCCCACCAGCAGGCGGGGGGGGCCCCGGCCCGGGGGGGTTATTCCTTCCTCTTCCTTTTCTATCCCCCTTTTTCTTCTTTAGGCTTTTCCTTCGGAGCGACCGGTCCGAAAATGGCAGAGCCTTTCTCATACAGCCCCCCCGGGCCCCACTGCCGGGGAAGAAAAAGGGTTTCGTAAATCACCGCTTGGGCCTCGGCCGCCGAAGAAAAAGAAAAAAACCGGTGCAGTGGGGGCCCCGAAGACAGTGGGCTTCTTTTAGAAACGTGTTCTGGGCGGTGGAGTGTCACTCTGGCCCCCAAGCTGCTGAAAAGAACAATGCTTTGTCGCAGACGGCTCTGAAACGCTTTTTGGGCCCGGGGAAGGGTTATTTTCTGCCACATCACCCGTCGGAGACCAGTCGCAGCTTGAGCTTGTTTCGGCTGCGTCCCCCTGTGGGAGTTGGGGAAAAACGTTCAACGGGTACGTCGGCGCCGTGCCCGATCGCGGGGGAAGATCACCACCTTTGCGTAAAAGAACACCATTACGGGAAAAACGCTGAAGCGGGCGCGCCGGGAAAACACTAATCAAATAATGACTTGGTTTAGTGAACCGGATATAGTGAATCTTCGGTTATAAAAAACGATGGTCTTTTCCCCAAACATTACTTTTAAAAGAATTTTCGGTTATATAACCTGAATCTCGGCTAAGTGAAGAAAATTTAACCCCGAAATTAATTCCGGGAAAGGGAATACATCGCCTAAATTCCAAAATTTGGCCCTTTGGAAAAAAGCCGGGAAAAAATTTTCCTCAGGCAAGGTAGCGGAGAATAGCCCTTACTGAACCTTATCCCCGAGTTTCACTTGAAACAAAGGTCGCCGGGGCTCAACTGGCGGGGCGCCCCGGGTTCTTCTTCGTTTCGAAATCTTGTAGATTTTCTTAAGGAAAAATGATTATAATGCTTTTTTGTTCTCTTAAATGATTTTTGTTGCATTTTTAAGAAAATAAATCGTTATAAATTTTTTTTGCCCGGAAAAGTGAACCTGGATATATGAACCAAAATGTTAGAAAAGTTCGTAAACCCGCAGTCAACGTATGCAAACTCCGCCCGCCCCGCGTTCCCCGGGGCCCCCGGCCCGCGGCATGGCGTTAATTTGGGCGGCTTTCATCGATCGCCCGTCCAGGCCGCGAAGGCGAAGCACGCGGGCGGCGGCCCGAGGAGGGTTTTGGGGTCCCCGGCGGGGGCGGGCAGTGGCAATGGAGAGGGAGGGGCGGGGCAAGGCAGTGGCGGGAGAGGGCGTGGGGACCGAAAGGAGGATGGGAGGCAGAGGGTAAAGGGGGCGGGGGGGCCGAGACAGGTTAGTGGAGCAGGAGGGCTTTGGGGTAGAGGCGGGGGAGGCGGGGCAGGGGGGGAGATGGGGGGGGAAAAGGGAAGGACGGTGGAGGGAGGGGGGGTGGGGAGGAAGAAAGGGGGTGGGGGGGGTAGTGGAAGGGGGGGGGCCCAAAACAGTTTTAGGGAAGATGAGGGGAGTTGAGGGAGGGGAGGGGGGCATGGCAGGGAGATGGAGGCAGGCGGAAGAGACGGTGGCAGGGAGGGCGGGGACGAAAGAGGCGGAGGTGGAGGCAGGGGGGGAAAGAGGGCGGGGGGGAGATGGGGTTAGTGGAGGGGGGAAAGGGGGCGGGGGGGGTGAGGCGGAGGCGGGCAGTGGGGGTGATGAAGGGCGGGGCGGAAGAGGCGGGGGCAGTGGCAATTGAAATGGGCGCGACGAGCGGCGACGGGCGGCGGCGGGGGCGGGGGGGCAGCGGGGGCCGGCGGGCGCCCCGTGCAGGCCCCGCTCCCCCCGGTCCGCTGGGGGCGGCTGGGATTCGACGCTGTTGATTCGGGAGAGCATAAAAAGTTCCTTCTCGCGTGCCTCTTGTTGGAAAATTGGGGGATTTTTTTTGACAGGGGCCGGTTGGGGTGTGTTGTCACCCCGATTCTAAAAACTGATTGGGAAAAACAAATTTTTTTAACTCACGCAAAAGTTTTTTCCTCTCGTTTCGTCTGTACGAATTGTATTATAAAAGAAATCATTTTTTGGGAATATAGTTATTTTTCATTTACCGTTGTTTTACTTTGGGAAAAAAACTTTTTTATTACAACCCCACAATTAATGATTAGTAAATTTAAAACCCTTTCCAGAAGATTGGTTCCATTTATTGGTGCGTTATTTTACCATCTGAAAATTTGAATTAAACAAATTTTAAACCATTTTTGGATAATTTCACCTTTTCCTTGAAGGGGAAAAAATTTCAAAAAAGTAATAAAGTAAAATTTGAAAAAAAATCTTCATTGAAGTTTATTTTTTACCTCTTCAAGTTTTTGAATTGCCAAGATTGATGCAAAGCAAAAAAAAGGTAGTCGAGCAATTTAAACGCATAACAAGGGGGCCATAACCAGAATAATATCTATTAGACATTAGCATACCCTGGGCTGAGAAATTATAAACGTCAGAATAAAGCCCAAAATTTTTCCAAGCAAAAAAATTTTCTATTTTGTTACGTTATCCACCCTTACCAAAACTGGCTAACAGATATGGTCTCGTCGGTTACTAACCCCTAAACCCGGGGCAAGTTTCTGAACTAGCGAGTTCTTTTTCCTAAAGGTTTTTTCTCTCGTAGTCTGACGGTAAAAAAAGACCCCTGATACCTTCAGGATACGTCTTATGTCATTTCATTTTGGTTTTTTGAGTTGATTTCACAAACATTTTGAAAAATTTTATCCCAGAACGAACTCAGAACACATCAACTAGATGTGGGTTTTAAACCCAAAATTCCCCCGATCCCCCCTTGGGAATCTCAGACCTTTTCTTTGTTGCTTGACATTGTTAATATAATTTCAATTTTTATTTTTCAATAGATGAAAATTCTCCCGTACACACAAACCCAACGAAAAGAGCGACCCCGGTGCCGAATTAATTGGGGTTAAGGGGTTTAAATTTCCCCACGGAAATTTTTTGCGACGGATGCTCTTTTGGTGGGTTTCTTAAAAAAAACTGGCACCCTGCGCGATCTTTGCTCATTTTTGTCTCTTTAAAAAATTTTTACAGGGTTGCCAACCTCCTCCATTTGGGGACAGCCCCCCTTTTAATTTTCCTCTCTCCCTTTGTATTTCAAAAGTTCTCCTTTTAGTATTTTGTCATTTATTTTATCACGTAACTAACTTCTACTATGTTGTTCTACTATGGTGTTTATTGTTTTATTTAGAATAGAAAACATGAATATCCTTCTTGTGAACACGACACCCTGCGAAAATTTTCTTTTGTACCAAAAAAAAACCCTCAGATTCTTCATCTGCATTTTTTGAACAAATTTTCCTTGAATCAAAAAGGAAAAAAAGAAAGATGTAGAGCTAATGTTGGTCTAAATTAAATATTTATAAAAAAAAGTGTTGATGCGTTGGTTTTTTTTGTCGGGTCCTCCCCTTTTTTCCTGAACTATTTGGGAAACCCCAAAGTACAATTAGCAGAGCTCACAGCTTCTTATCTGGGGGGTATCCCTTTTGGAGAGACTCATGGAGGATGGAACTCCCAAAAATGTAGGGCAGCAAAGGGTCCATGTTCCCGCGGGGGAAAAACCTCCACCTCTCGGGAGAACATTCCGTACATTATGGGACTCCTTACACTTAATGCCTCAGTAGTTTGGCACCTAAACCTGAAGAAACCATATCCAGAATAGGGCTGGGATCAAGGGGGAAAGAGAGTTGGCTCTGGACATCAACTGATGTCACTGCAGTGCCCTGACCGGGGGGTCCCAGGTTCCAGTTCTGACTGGGGATTTTCGACCTTGTTAGGGAGATGGAATTCTGTCACTATCTGGAAAAATTTTGTGGGGCGTTGATCGGGATTTTTGTGTTTTTCCCTCAACCCAAGAAAACCCCGGGAGTACCCAAAAAAAGGGCCACGGGCGTGCCGATCTTCCCTTCCTCTTCCTTTTTTCCCCCTTAATCTTTCCCCAAAATTTCTCCTCCCCTGCCGGGGGGACGGTTGGGGTTATTATCCCCCAGGGGGGGGGGACCGCCGGTGGGGGATATGTTTGGGGAAGCCCCCTTGAAAGATAGGTGCCTGCGTCACCCACTCCTTTCCCCAAAACGATGGCATCATTTGGGCTTAGATGAAGGAAAGATAATGCCACAATTCATCCCTCGGCTTTTAAACCTCTGGTGCTTCCCCCACACTTTTCCAGTTTTCCAAAAAAGATTTTCCCTTTTTCATTCAGCAATGCAATCACCAACCAAATTTTTACGAACATGTGTCGCCACTTTTAAGGACTTCTGGCTTCAAAAGACGGAGGGACTACTGATGGATTGGGAAAAAAAGGTTTTAGGAAAAGTCTTTTTTACAAAAATTTTTTTTCGGGGCTATTTATTCTTGATCTCTCATACTAGAGTGTTTATAAAAGGGGAAAAAAACTCCCCCATTTCCCCCTGATCATCAAAAAAAGACTACGAAAGTCCTTGCCAACTGGGAAAAATCTTGGGCAGATCTTTTCCGGGAACATCCCCGTCATGTCCATTGTACACAAAGAAACAAATTGCCCGGGGTATTGAAAACCTTTTTAGCGCAAAGCCAGATTTAAAAACCATTTTAATGTTTTTTTTCTTTTTTAATTTTTTCCCTTTTTTAAAAGTAAAGTAAAATGATCTTCAAAATGGATCAAATTTTATAATTACAAGGGAACTAAAAACCCCCAGCCAGGTTTGGGTGGGGAAGCAAAGTATTTGTGCTTTACAAACTCTAAGTTTTTTTGACATTAATTTCAAAAAATGAAAAAAACTTTTAATTTTAAAGGACTTGTTTTAAAAAGTTGTTCATTAATATTTGAAATTCCGGGCCCCTTTAAGATCCTTATTAAAAATCCCATACTTTTTTAAAGAGTTTTAATTATCTTCAATATTTTTGTATTATCCTCATCCAAAAAACCAATACGTTTGAGATGTTAAGACTTTTTTAATATTGGGAAAAATGCTATATTTGAACCCAAAGTTTTTTAATAATAATTTTTCTAGAAGATGAGATAAAAAAAATTTGTCATGGTCTTTGGGTTTTGGATATATATTATTTAATATTGCATCAGACATCTACCGCCAATTTACCTCAAAATTTAAAAAGAACTGTGAAACGGGTTTCCCTCACAAAAGATGAGAATTTTAGAATCCCGGATGCCAACGTTTTTTCTTTAGTTCTCGTCTTTTGTAGAAAATTAAAACTCATTATATGGACTTTCGTTTTTGTTTCTGTTTTTTCAGTTATTCATCTTTCTGTCAATAAAATATCGACTGCCCCGGTGGGGATTAAACACATGATCTTTCTGTCTGAAACTATATTTGTTTTTAATCCTTTTGTATCCCCCGAAGCTAGTATTTATTTATAATGTTTTTTATTCTAAACTA
Source organism: Teleogryllus oceanicus (assembly GCA_964035755.1). NCBI lineage: Eukaryota > Metazoa > Arthropoda > Insecta > Orthoptera > Gryllidae > Teleogryllus > Teleogryllus oceanicus. The sequence goes on from CAXIVR010000002.1 coordinate 221,187,716, forward strand.
CTGTTCCCCAAAAAAGGCCAAGGTTTCCCCTATAGTTAGTTTCATATTTTTTTGGGGGGGTCAATTTGGGATCTCCCGGGAACCCCACATCTGGGGCTGCAGTGAAGGCACCTTTAAACCATCTCGTCCGATCTTTCCCCCGTAAACCCTTTTCCTTCTTTTGGTGTATGTCAAGTTAATTGAACAAACAAATTGCCCCCAGTTCTGTCAGGGGAAAAAATGGGAAAGGGTTATTTATTTTAATATAGAGACTCAAATTGCCCCAGGGTTAAATGTGGGGCTTTTTATGTTTGTGGGTTCAACCCCATCTTATCTGGCGGATCCGGGGGGGGCAGGGGTCTAGGGCCCCGCCCCTCCCCCACGAAAACCTAAGTTTTCGTGTACATTCCTGTATTTCAGACTGTTTTATTTTTTTATTTTAATTATCTAATTATTTAAAAATTAAAATTTAAGTGCCCACAATACAAAAAAAAAGATAATAAAAATTTGTTTATTATTTCACAAAATTTTTACGACCCCCCCCTAATGTCATGGGTCCACCCTTTTTAAAAAGGGAAAAATCTAATTTTTTTCAGGGAAATTTAACCCCTTTAAATTAAATTTTTTTCTTTGGAACAAAAAATTTGATAAAATTTTTATATATAGTCTATAATTTTTTTTAAACTGGCGAAAACCCTGTAATTTTCTCCTATAACCAAACCCCTGCCCGACTTCAGTTTAAAAATTTAAAAAAGTTTAGAATTATATTTATAATACGTTCATTTTAACTCAATGGTTTTTTAATGTTTCATAATATTTATATTGAGTAAATAGATGTTTTTTCAAACAACACTAATTTTTTTAAATTTCAAAATTTTGCGTACTTTCAATGGGAGACTTGAAACATAACTTTTTAAAAATATCAAGAAAGTAAAAACTGTTTTTATATTCAAAATTTTCATTTAAAATTTTGAAAAATTCTTTCGAAAAATTTTTAACGTTTCGAAAATATGAATTTAATCATTTTCTCAGATATTTCTATGTTCGGAAATTTTTTTGTTTACACTTCACAAATGGGAACTATAAAAACCTCTAATATAAATTTTTTGTATGTTTTTTAAAACATTTTCTTAATTTTTTCAAAACAAAAAATCCTGACGTTTTGTCATTTCAGGGATAGTGTCAAAGTTTAAAGGAAAAGTTTGGGCGTTTTGGAAAAACCGAATTAAAAATTTGGCAATTTTATTTAAAATTGTGCAAAAAACGAATATTTTCACAACCTTTTCATGACATTTTCTTTAAAAACTGATTGGGAAAACAATTTTTTTTTCAAGAAAAAAATCAGGGGGTTTAAAAAAAAATTAAAATTTTAATTTTCTTCATGGTTTAAAAAAATCGGAGATTTCGCGTTTTATATTTTTTCTTGCCTGGTAAATGAAAAAATGAGCCCTTATATTTCCGAATGTCAGTAAATTCAACCTCGTTAATTCCTGGGTGCACTGCTATTGGATGGGAAAAGCAGATTGGGTATCGGGGAAAAAATAAATTGCAGCGCTCAGTTGGGTTTTTTTTTTGGGGAAAGCTTTGAAATGTTTTTTGATAGTTTATTTATCTATTACAATAAAAACTAAATATAACCCTTAGAAATAAAAAATGCATTCATTTCTTGATCCGTCCCCTCTCTGTTTTGAAAAGAGTGTTTGCCCAAAATTTGAAAACATTTTTTTTTGCCTCAAAAACAATAATTCAACAAAACGAATTTTATTTTATGAATTGTGTCGAAATACCCCCTCCAGCCCACATCTATAACAAAAACTAAACTGCCTTTCAAACCCTTTTTGGGTTTCAAAATTTTTTTTATCTTTTTTCTTTCACCCTTTTTATTCTCAATCTACCCATCTACTTTTTCTCCCTTTTTTGACTTTGTTTCATCTGTAGTCCCAACATCGTTTTTAAATTTGGGGGCCGGGGTATTTTTTAAAATTTTTAAGTTTATATAATAAAATTCGTTACATTGCCGATTAGTATCGTATTATTCTTTTCCCTTTTTTTTTTTTTAATTTTTTGCATTGTTTTTGTGCAGAATAAAATATAAAACAAGTACAACATTAATTAAAAAATAAAATTTAACTAATTGTGTTTAATCTGGGGAAAAATAAATGAGTTAAACAAAAAAATGGATATACCCTTTCTGGAGGATAAACCTTTTCATTTTAAAATTAAAAAGGGGGGAAAGACAATTATTTTCTGTTCACCCCGATCGATACAATAAAACTGAAACTCGGATCTACCCTTTCCCGAAATGGGTTTCTGTTTAAAAAAATTTCGATTTTTTTGTCGGCCCCGGTCTGCCGTTTCAACCCCTCTTGGGCCAACCCCAAACATGCGTATTTGATTGCGCCATCGACCATTTAATCTCCAATATCTCGAACCATTTAAAATAACTGGATCAACCCGAGATGGGACAGCTTTCTAATCGTGAAAAATACAAATTCCGTTACTTGGTCAACAGAGGGAACGGAGATTCGGCTGTGAGTTCACTAGTGTGACGCAAAATTCCATAGAATCTTAGACTCGCCGCTAATTTCAGAAATTCATAGCGTCTCCATAAACGTTTGTTGAATGATGCAATTGGGAAGCGATGTGATCTCTGTGATCATCGCTCGACCATCATGATTTGCGCGCGATGGAAGTATAAACCCCCAAATTAAATGAACAACGGAAGGTGATGTGGTGATATCTGGTCTCATTTTGTACGTCTTCAGTGCATATGGCAACATTTTAAAGCTTTTTTCTGCCCTGGCAAAGTATTAAGGTGCTGGGTACCTCCGGTGAGGCAAAATGATAATCTTCTCATCTGAGATGAAATATCGCTTAACATGTAAACACTTTCGCATCATTTTGTTTCTTACTTTGCTAACCGCATCGTGCTATTTCGAAGCCTTAACAGTGTATCATTGTCAACTTCGTATCCTTGTTCGTATTAATTTGGCAGTTACTAGATCTCCTAATCGATTTTTAAAAAATCTGTTTTTGATTGCTTATACGAGTTTCCAAGAATTTTGTTGTTACGCTGCAGAATTTCTAACCTCCACCCACGTGGCAATCTTCGCGACTCTTTCGCAACATTTCCATTGCAAGGGAACGATAATACGAGAGGTGGCGCTCTCAATATTCAGTCCCAGGCGCTATCTTGACTTCCCATAAAATTGATCGTCTTGCTCTGCGCAGCATAGTTCTCAGCTAAATCCACGAAATCCGTCCGGGCAGGCCCGCCAGCGGTTGTTTCTGTAGCTCCGAGCCTGTCGCTCGGCTCATTCTTCACCCTACGTGCCTTTGCGACGTCACTCATAACGATGTCACAATCTATCAGATGCCGCCGTCTCACGCAAACGACGTCTTTTCCTCCTCTCCTTTCTACTCCAGCTCCGCTTGACCTACTTGCGTCATTGAGTATTGATCCTCCGCGTTCTCCGTCCGTCAACGTCATCTTCCCGCCCGTGTCTCGCTACGCTTCCTGCGCTACCCTCATCACTCGCTCCATTTCCCCTTTATCGCCGCCATTCTCCCGGTGCCTCGCCCCTCCTTCGCCTCCATTGCTCTTTATGCGCTCAGCCTCCCAGTTGCAGCTTCTTCATTGCGCCGTCATCAAGGAAGGGGCGCGACGGTCCCCTTCTTCTCCCTTGCAGTGGCGGCTCGTGCTTCGGTTGCAGAACGCCCAGGCAAACGAAAAACAATCTTGCAAAAACTAATTTTTTTTGTATTGTTTGTTTTATCCAGTGAATCCTGATTTATTTGAAAACGATCTTATGTACATGTTGGAATATACTACATTTCCCTTTTAATAACTCGCAATATTCAGATATCGTAGCAATATCGATGTATATCAAATCATTTTGAATACAAAAAACGCCCAACGACCACTGTCTCCGGCGTCTGCTGCTTCCAGGCAGTCCACCATGTCACGCTCTTGGCTCTGGGGTTCAACATAGGGCCTTCGGTGCGGCAGCCGGTGGGTGGGGTCTGTACGACGTCCGAGGAATACAATTTTCTATCGTCTGACTCTAGCTGCGACTAACTTAATGAATTTCGCGTGTTATTGAAAGGATACAAGTTCAGTCAATTATTGACGGCATTGAATGCATTATTTAAGGTATTTGGAGAATTTTTCATTTCATCATGGAAGGTAGTCCCTGTCAGTGTCTCACTGTGTTTGCGTCTTCCCGACAGCAGAGACGGGATGCGAGAATTGTCAATACGTGTGTGTATAAATGTAATATAAAATTTTAGAATCAAAATAATTTTATTTATGTAAGACTTATCTAAACAACAGTATTTGTTGCAAAATACTCAGTATTCTAAACAACAGTATTTGTTGCAAAGTACGATCATCATATTTTTGAAATCTAGTTTGTTTGTTTGTTTGTTGTTGTTTTTGTTGTTGTTGTTTTGTATAAATTCTATAACTGGCAATGGTCTCAATAAAGAACTAATGCAAAACCTCGAGTGGGTGAGGTCTGGACTTGCTTTTGGCCACCCTGAGGTGGCTCATTGCTCGCTCAAATAGACGGAACGAGGCGCTAAATGGGACCCTGGGAATTAGCTGCACTGGGAGACCAATTAACGACGCGGTAAAGTGCCTACTAGAAATCAAAGCCAGAAACATGTGCGCGAGTGAACATGGCCGGACTCTCAAAAAATTAAACGAAATAACGTTTGAATATAGTTTTTTATTTTTAGTTTGTTTAAATTTTTTTCTAAAACCTGACATTTTATTATTATTATAGTTCTGAAGTTTGAAAATTACATTTCCTCTTTGGTGGGCTGCAACCTCAGTTTTTTGAAACCCCGCCACTGCTTTTCATCGCTTCCTTCCCCTCCCGGCGTGCGAGGATATCCTGGAAAAACCCATGTAAAAATAAACATCACGCAAAGTTGACGACGATGGATAAATCGTCAAACTTTCCACAATTGAAGTAGAAAAACTAAATTTTAAAATTTTGACGTTTTATCTTTTTGGGGGTTTTTTCGTGTATCTCGTAAGCGGGTTCGTTCAATTCCTATATAAAAACTACCCCCCCCGTTACGCCCTGTTGTTGATGTTTATTTTTAACGTGTCAGTTGGCGTGCCCAACAACCGTCGCCCCCGGGGGGTGAATCGGCGACCGGGGGGTTTGGGAAGGCGTCGCAATTAACCGCTGAAGTATGGTGCCTCCAAGACGAAAAGGGCGATAACGTGATGGGCGGGCGGCTGCCCTGGGAGGCTGAGGTGATCCGTGACCCCAAAAAGTATGCAGCCCAGCAGATCCAGGCGGCGGAACTTCGCTTTTGGCCCTAGTGGTCGCCCTGTTCCCCCGAAAGGGAACAGCGCTTCGGGATCCTGAATCGCTGCGCTGGGGTCAATTAACGACGCAAAGCGCCGTGTGAGGGCTCTTTGAAAAGGGTGCGGGAGCAGAGGGGGTTAAGTACGGGCGGTGGAGATGGAAAATAACCCCAAAAGGTTTTCTAGGAAAAACTTTAAATAAACTGTTGTTCAGGGGCCCCGTCTTTTTATTATTTATTTCCCAACACAATACATATTTGCCCTTATTAAAACCGGGAAGGCCAAATTCCCTTTTTGTTTTTATTCCAAATTCTACTTTCCTCGGCCATCCGCCGAGAAGCGACAAATCGGAATTTTCTCACTTTGACCCTTCCCCCGTCAAATCCTACCTTGGCCATCGCCCAACAACCAAAAAAATACATCAAAAACCCCCGCCCAAAAAAATGTATCAAATCGTGATTTCCCCAGCTACCATTAATCCCCCCCATCATCTGTACCATCGTCCCCCCATTCCCCAGCGAAGGGCCCGCGTGCCCGTCCTCAGCGCTTGCGCGCGCGCTCAGCGCTGAGGAACCGCCCCCCCCCCCGCGTGCCCGGCGCCTTCGTTCAGCCCGTTCGTCCCCCGCCCCTCGCCCCCCCCCTTCCCCCCCCCGGCCGCGCCCTTTAGGCCCCCCCGCGCGCTCGGCCGCCGGGAAACAAACCACGCAGGGGCGGGGCGGGGCGGAGTGGGCTGAGCGGGCGGGCGGGGCCCGCGGGTGCGGGGGCGGGCGGACGGGGGGGCCCCGGGCGGGCTGGACTTTTTGGCTCTGGAGTGCTATCGCGTCCCTCCCGGGGGGATGTCCCGCGACACACGCCGCGCCCCCGGGGCTTTGGCGGAAAACCCGCGGGGGGAGACGGTCGACAAATGGGGTGGGCCCGTCATACGGCATCAGGCCACGCCTGTCGGTCTCAAATGATCCTTTTTCCAATAAAGCCCCGGGCCCCTTTTTTTTCAATTTTTGGGAGGTTTTTTTTCGTTTTTCGTTTGGAAGGTTTTTTTTGAACTCGCGATATGGTCTTGCCGCTTTTTTGAATAAAGAGGCCAATTAAAAACCCTTGGAAAGGGGGAAGGGGGTTAGGTAACCGCAAAAATTTTGAAAAAATTTTCAGCTTTTCCCCAGATCATTAAGATCTGGGGGAAAATTAAAACTCTGGTATTTTTTTAAAAAAACTTTTTTTGTTTCTTACCACAATCACTAAAACCTTGATTATTCTTTATCTCCTTCTCGCATTTTTTCACTACACTTCTCTTCATTTTTTTTTACTTTTGTTCCTTCTCTTCCTTCTAGTCCAAAGCACTGACCACAGTTCATCCCTGAATCCTGCACTAATCATGTTCATGCCGCCACGGTTCCGCCCTGGGAAAAAAATATTTTCCTGCTATTCACCCATGTTTACCCCCTTCCGGCGCTCACTTCCGCGTATTTTCTCGGGGGGTTTCCATCAGAATTTTTGGACGGAACAATCTGGACAATCTAGTGCAGGAGCCCCCGGGCGGGGGGCCCAACCCGCCCCACAGGAGCTCGTGGTGGCCCCGGAAAATGACGCAACCCCAAAAGGGTTTCAAGGTGAAAATGCTTTCTGGCAAGTCGAACGGTCCCCTTTTCGGGCGGGGGCCCCTGGTATTATTAAACAATAAACAATCTAGTGTTGCGAAGCTTGAATTGAATTTCACACAATCTAAATAATCCGTTTTTTATCAATTAATTTTTCTCCTCCTTCACTTCAGTTTTCAATAACATATGTTCAGAATTGGGGCATGTTTCCCCGGGCAAAGAAATAAAAACCCTCAAAGACACCCAAAAAATGCATGAGATGAAGATCCGTCGATCTCGTTTTTCTTTCCCAATCGGACTTGAGGGGCATTGGGGTTTCCCCCCCGTTGGGAATTATAACTTTTGGGGATTATAGAAGATTCAAAGAAATTTCTCAAAAACATTTTTTTGTAACAAAAATTTTTGGGGTGACTTGACCTGCAGAGATTTGCTCTATTCTTTTTGGGCCAAATCAGTAACATTTTACTTTCTCTTCAGATTGACAATAATTATTCTTAACTAAAATACAAAAGAAAAACAGTATATTAAACTTTTTTTAGAATTTTCATCCCGATTTGTTTTTATTTTTTAATAACAAACCAAATAAACTTTTAAACTGAAAATATCCCGGCCCTCACGCTAATTTAGTTATCAATAATTGGAAACGCATCTATTCTTATTTTCTTTGTAAATATTAATGTGGTTTAATATTCTTGCCCCTAGATAGTTATTTTTGGGTTTTTAGTTGAAGAATTTTTTTTTAAGCCAACGACACTTTGTTACCTTTCTGTAGTAAAACTCTTCCCTGTTTGGGGAAACACTACCTCCAATAAGCTCCTAAAAAGATAATTTTTTTCATTTATCAAAGTCTTTATTGAATATTGGTTAAAAATTATTAAAATTGATTGGAGACGTTAATCAAAAAAAACTTGAAAACAAAAATTCTCGAATTTGAGTTCTGAACTAAAAGGGCATTTTATATCCATTTTAATACACGTTATAATAATTCAATATATTCTTTTTTCAATTCATAAATTGTAACCAAAGTATTGCATTATTTTTGTATAGAATGTTATTTTCGCATATAAACAAAACTTTTTCTTTTTAAATTAATTAGATACTTTGATATGAATTATTAAGAAAACTATGTTTAAAAGCAAAAGGGTTTAAACCCACGAAAATACCTCAATTAAATTATACAATTTCAAACAATTCCCCAAAAAACTATTTGGGGGCCCCTTTTCCCCTAATAATTTTGACCACAAAACTTTTTTTAACTATTAAAATGTATTAGTTACAAGTTTTCCCGGGAAAGATTCTGCGTCAATTGAAAGAGTTTGAGGAACAAAGTTATCAGCGTTCCCCCGACTCAAACAAATAAACCTTTTTAACAGAAAATTGGGCCTCAACTCTTCCCGTTTACATCTTGTCCAGCGGGGGAGTATGGGCCCCCGGGGGCGGATGGGAAACGAGCTGGAACATGACAGATAGGCACGTGCCGTTGACACAACAAAAGCGAGCTTTACGTGTCCCATGGGAAAAAATCGACGACCTTTTATCGATGATCGGAGGTCGTTTTCCTAATATCCCTACTTCGAAATGGTAAAATAGTAATATGAGAACATAAACAATTCCTTTTTAATTTTTTATTCAAATTGAACTTTTCAATCTTTGGATTTCGTGCAAAAATGGAAAATTTTTAGGAACCATAAACAAGGGGGGGATACCGTTTTTTCTTCTGTTAAAAATCAGTAACTCATTTTCAAAGGGAAAGTTCGTTGCGTTGGGAATAACAACTGGGCTTTATCGAGGGCTGTGCAGAGCGAGGGGGCTGTCGTGCGTGCATTCCGTGACTCGCGCCCCCCCACCGTCCCGGCACCCCGGGGCCCGCGGCCGACGCTCGCTTCCCGTTCCCGGGGCCAAGTGCGCGACCTTCTCGCCTCCCGCCCCCCCGCCCTCCCCAAACCAACTCGCCAATCCCCATTCCGCAAATTTTCCCCCCTCAGTCAACTCCCTCAACCGTTCAAATGTTTTTCTCCCTCCCCGTCACGCAGTTCCCCCCAAACCGCCTCCCACAATTTCCGCCATCTGGCCTCAAACCCGCCATGCGACCATCAAACTTCCTACCCCAAATGCACGTACCCCAGCTCAACTTTCTATCCATCCCTTTCTCAAATGCCTCCGACGCCCTCTGACTCACCGCTTCCCCTTCTCTTTTCCCTCCATTGATTAATTTTTTGTGTTTCCGGGCCGTCAACTGCTTTGGTCATTAGTTCCGTTGGGTACAAAATTTTTCTCGGGGGATGGCGGGGTCTTCCCCCCTGGATGATGAGATCGGGGCCGACCACCGTCGTCTGGGAAGTTTCCCCCCCAACCAAAATCTCCGGGGGGCCCGCCCCCAACAACCTCAACTCCCGACCGGCCCCCCGGGTATGTGGATGTGTGTTTTGGGGTAAGTGTGTGTGTGGGGGGGGGGATGGGCAAAAGGAAAAAACAGATTACGCGGTCCCTGGCCCGTTCGGGAGTCGTCCACATTCGCCTGATGTTAACGGAACCAGGGGAAACTACGGGTCACAGCGGGCCCTGAATTTTTCTCCAGAGGGGGGTGAAATTTGACCGGGGAAAGCTTGGGGCGAAATCCTGCCGCCCTAAAGGGCTCAACTTGGACCTCCCGGTCCCGAGGCGCTGTGACTAGTTGATGCACGGCTACCGCTTCGTTTCCTCCCCCCACTTCATTCCTAACCCCTCCTCCAGTCAATTTCTTCCCCAGAATTTTGTCCCTCTAAGTAGACATCAAATAATGTTCTCCCTCTAAGTATTAGACTCTTGACTCCTCCCCTTTCAACCTCTGCTTCAGCTCGACGTGGCCATCCCCCCGATGGAGTTAAAGGGGCCTGCAGTTCACCTTTTCCCCTTCTCTTCGACATGGCAACTTCTGTGCCCAAACCCCTAAGACGCCCTCCTTTGACATTTCAAGTACCTCGCCCCCCTCCCTGGGAAAAACCCCCTCCCCTCCCTCTAATTTCCTCCCCCAAAACAGCGTTTTTTGTGTTGCTCGGGGCATCGTGGTCCCCCTGAAACTCCGCTTCCCCACCTCCATCTCCGCCCCCCTCCCTTATTATCAGAACGCCTCCCTGCAAAGCTGCCCTCCGTTGTTTATCACCTGCCATCGGCCGTGACCCCACCCCCTCCCCGGGGTGCGTCTCCTGGGTGGGAAGAGGCCCCAATTAAGTTCGCTTTCAGCAATTCCCAAAGGAAAACAGGCAATTCGGGCGCTTCATCACATCTCAGTCCCAGCTCATCATGCTTATCGAAGAAAGAAGAGATCCTTTTTATTCATTTTCAGTATTTACATTTTAAAGATTATAATATTTTTACGGGGAACCTTATTACTATCTGAAGTAACCCCATGGTCATATATTTAATTTGTTTTCAATTGTGTTTGGACTGGATTGATTGATTATGTTTCCCGGGAGTCAATGCTAAATCATTATTCGTAAATGAGGAATTTAATTTCCGAAGAGGGGGGATCTTCCCCATGGATGGCAATTTTGGGGCCGATATGAGGGTCGGGTCGCGGGGTTTCCCCCCCGGGACAAAATCTAAGCCCCGGGTTGGTCTCTCGGGATTGGTGTGTAGTGTGTTGCGTAAGTGTGTGTAAGTGTGTGAGGTTACGACAAGGAAGGGAAAAAAAATCAAGAGGGTCCTGCCCCCTTTTTGGGTCCCTCCGGCATTCGCCTGGTGTTTTTTCAGAGAAACCACGAAGCTATCATTCAGACGCCGGCCGCTAAATTTCCTTCCGACAGCGGCTAATTCGACGTCCTATGTAGCTTGCCCAAAAACCCACCGTCGGGTCTCGAACCTAAGGCTTCCGGGCAAGGGCCCGCATTTACATCTTTGATACCTAGTCACCTTAAAGTTTTGAAAGGAGAAAAATGAATTTTTTGTGTATGCGTATTTCTTGTTTCCCTTTTCACCCCCCCATCCCCCCTCTTAAGTTGCGCCCCATGGGGCCCCTTCTCTCTCCCCTCCCCCCCCCAAAAAGTCGTCCCCTTCTCAGGGGCCCCCTCAGACTCACCCCGGCTCTTTTTTCCTCCCCCCCTCTCTCCCGCCCGTCAGACGGGCCCTGCAATCCGAAATACCTAAATGATTTGCATTAACCAAAAATTTGGGCAAATTTTAAACTCGTCCTTTTTCGTTTTTTCTTCTTCAAAAATATTCCTCAAAAATTTTTGATTTTTCAGGTGTTTCAGATTTATGGGAACATCACACCACACAAAAACACACACACACACACACACACACAAAAAATATATATATATATATATATATATAATTTTTTATATATATTTACAATTCATTTTATTATCTTCTTTTCATTTTTACCCCTATCGTTCGGGTTTTTCTTTTTCATTTTTTCTGTTTCCGAAAACAGGGATTATTCAAAAATAAATTTTTTCTACTACTCATATCATTGTGTTTTTTCCTTGGGTGACTTTTAACTCTGCCCCCTTATGTTCCTTCCCCTTTTAATATTCTTTTCGCTGGAATCGTTTTGTTGTCTTCCTTTTATTTTCCTTCCCCCCGCGCCGCGCCTCTGGCCTGCCCCGCTGTCCGCCCCCCCCCTGTTCACGCGCCACAGGGCACCGGGGGGCCTCGCCGCAACCGGGACCATTAACGTCTGGGGCGGGGGGCGACCGCGCGCACGTGCCTCGGGCGTCCAGGGGCACGCCGCCCGTTCCTGCGGCGGGTTTTTGGCAAGTTAAACCCCAGTTGCTCCGTTTTCTTCCACCGGGTCAGCTCCTCGGCGTCTGACTCTGGAAAGCTTCGTTCTCACCAAACCCCCCGAATTGGCGCGCCCAATATCCCAGGCCTACGCACCGACAAGCCATTCTTCTCCTTTCTGCGGACTAAATTCACGTCACTATTAAATTTTCAAAACTAGATGCCGTCGCCTTAAAAGCACCTCTCCGGGGAAAAGTCTTTTTCCCCCTTTCTTCTCCTTTCTGTCCCAGCTCCCCTTTGACCCCGCGACTTTGGGTATTTTCCCCCCTTTCCCGTTTTTCTCCCCCGCTGCTATAATTGTCGCTAAATTTTCCTCTTTCGACTTCTAGGGTTCCCAATTCCAAAAACATAGTTTCTTCAACGGGTGCCTCAAAATACAATCTAATCAAATTCTTGTTACAAGTCTGCTCTAGGGATTCAGGGATCAATCAGGTTCTCCTTGATTGCTCCTCGATAACCTCGAACCAGTAACTCTATCTAGTCCGCGCGGTACGGCGTGCGCCTTTCCCCCTCTGGTTGACCAGCTGGTTCGTCCCCCCTCCCCTGGGGGCTGCGCTCGTTTTTTCGGAGGTGGGCGACCCCCGGGCCGGGACCCCTTTACGGGAAGGGGAAAGAACACAAAACGGAGCACGGGTCGCCGGGGGGCGGGGAGTTAAAAATACTCCCCTCCTCCTCCCCCCCCCCCCATCGCCCTCTTCGTTTCTCTTACCCTCCCCACCTCGATCGCCCCCCCAATCTTCCCTCACACATTCGCCCCCTCCTCTCCTCCCTGCGTTTCCCCCTCTCCCCCGGCGCCGCCCACGGCGTCCGCCCGCCTCACCCCCCCGGCCATTCCCCCCCCCCCGTCCCTCCCTGCGCCTCGCCCCCCCCACGCAACACCCGCCCCCCCCGCCCCCCGCCACGCCCGCCCCACCCCCGTCACCCCCCCACGCCCCCTCCCCCACCACCCCGCCCCACCCACTAGGGATCCCATCGACCAAAAAATCATGTTCAAAACTACAAATTTATGTTAATAATGCACGACAAAGCCATCTATGTTTTAAACATGTCTTAAAAAATGGGTTTAGTAACCGCATTAAATTCGTTCCTATCGAAATTTAATTTGATGATAGCCTTGTAAATTAACTCAAAATAAAGTTATGAAACACCCCTACAAAGCTAAACAGACATTTTGTTAATTAAATATTTCATATTTAATGATAATGATAATTTAATTTCAAGAAATGGAAAAATTACTACCATTCAATTTTATGCATTGCAAAAACATACATAATTGTACATTTATGAGATACCTGCTTAGACGGAAGTAAAGTAAATAAAAGTAATCAACTAATATTCTAGACATTTATCTTTACTTTAACCATAATACAACTTATGACAATTGTCCCTTTCGTTGTTTCTTTTAAAAAATACTCCAGAAAACGTTTTAGATCTCATGATTCAGCCAATTCTAAAAGCGTGCCATATAAATCGGTTCGCATATAGACTTTTCCCCCACACCAATGCAATTGCGACTTAAGAAGAGGAACCACATTCAAACTTATTTCATGGGTTGTAAATGCATAGGCATCAATTAATCATTCCCAGAAAAATATCTATATACTCTTATATGAGAAGGTCTGATGAAATCAGTTGCAAATATTTTCGTTCTGAAAAAAATTATTGACTATTTCCCAGGTGCGCAATTTAAATGCTCCACATTGCATGAGACACCCTCTGCGGTGCGAGCTCGGGAGGCGGAGAAGGGTAGAGGTGCGCACCGATGGGCCTGGCGCAGGGACGGCGCGATCTGCCTGCTCAAAGGTCGCGCACACCCTCACGCCAAGCTTGGAAAAAAGTGGTGTGGGTTCACCTCACCCCCGTAGGTGGCTGAGGCCGCCTGCGGAGAGACTCATCGCTGTCGAAAACATGTCTCTTTCTCTCTCTTTGGGTCTCTCTCTGCCTGTGTGTCTCTCCCACTCTCACTCTTACTCTCTCTTTCTCTCTCTCTCTCTCTCTCTCTCTCTCTCTCTCTCTCAAACCAGCTGTCCCCATTCCGTGTAGTGTCTAATATTTGACTAGTGCACTCAGGCATCGTAGAAACATAGTTTTATTTTTCGATAATACAGATGGCAAAAAAGTTCTATATAACGATTAGATCCGATTTACAGGCACTTTTGACCCCGATTCTAGAATTTTCGCCAACGCTCGCATCCCGGTACACTTTGGAACCTTAGAAGGGAGACTGCGCATGCGCACGTTTGCTAATATTCATAACCGTTGGTCAAAAAGAAACTCGTAACTCGGCGCTAAGCAGTAGTCACCATGAATGTGCAGTGTGTAAAGGCGAGTGGGCGGGAGAGCGAGCGAGCGGGCTGAGGCTGGGCGCCCTGGCTGGAGCGTGTCCAACGCCCGCGCCGTTGCCCCTCGCTCCCACCGCCCCCGTCGCCCCGCGCCGGAAATGGCGTCGGAGGCAAGGAACCGCCGGCGGGCCGCCGCCTGCGCCCGCGCGGGACCTGGCCGCGCTCACGCCCACGCGACGCGACGCTGGCGCTACGCCCACGCGGCGGGCGATGAGGTGGCGCGCGGAAATAGCCTCCGGCGGCGATGATGCGGGAACGCCGTGACAAGGTGGCGCAGGTGCCTCGATTGGAACCAGCTTCAGCCCCTCACAGTCGTGTTTGACACGTCAACGTTCCCGCATTGATTGAATTGTTTCCTGACGTGGCAGCCGGGCAGTAGGGTGCAGTGAATCAACTGATGTCACTGCAACGCCTCTGACCGGGAGGTCCTAGGTTCGAGTCCTGACGGTAGCAAGACATTTTTACACTAGTCTTTCAGCTAGGTCGAATTCAGTCGCTATCTGGAGGAGATTTCTAGGGGCCGGCTGCTCTGATCGGTAGTTTTCCGTGGTTTCTCCGATCAACCCCAGACGAATGCCGGAGCAGTACCCAAACAAACGGGCCACGGACTACGCGCGCTCTTCCCTTCCTCTTCCTTGTCCTGTCCTCTTCCCTTACAACACACACACAACATACTGCACTACCACATGTTCCGGGAGACCGGTCGCGAGCTTAAAGCTTGTCCCGGTTGGGGTGGTGCCCCGCTGGTGGAAGAGTCCTGGTTAGGGGGAAACCTCGCTAGCCGGCGTTAAGTCGGCGCCGGATCTCGCCATCCAGCGGGGGAAATTAACCGCCATCTCCCGGTGAAAAACATGAACACCTACGGGATTAATGACCTAAGCTGTTGACGCGCCCGGAATCACTAACCAACCAACCAACCAATTGACGTGGCACCTGTAGTAATTATTCTCGTAAGTGTAATGCATGTTATTTCTCGGGGCGTGGCAGTGTTCCTCCCTCGACAGAATGTAAGATCTACTCGTCACGTGAGACCTAGTCGAAGATCTAGTCGCGGCTTCGGTCAGCGTATGGGAGTGTTATACCTATGTTTCTGGTGTAACCCGAATTGTCCCAAGCGGGTTCAAACCGATCGGTACAGTGGATTTTTGCGGACGAAATTCTTCGTACGCCTTCCTTTGGTTGGGAAGTAAAGCCGGCTGGCCTGTGTTGTAGAGTTACTGCATCTCGTAGATT
This sequence comes from Teleogryllus oceanicus, assembly GCA_964035755.1. Classification (NCBI taxonomy): domain Eukaryota; kingdom Metazoa; phylum Arthropoda; class Insecta; order Orthoptera; family Gryllidae; genus Teleogryllus; species Teleogryllus oceanicus. The sequence goes on from CAXIVR010000002.1 coordinate 221,202,952, forward strand.
AATTTTATTTTATTTCTTGTGTTATAGATCAATTCTAAAAGAAGCCTCTGAGCTAAATTTAAATCGCCTTTTTCGTCGCGTGAGGGACACCTTCTTTCTCTGCTGGATGGTAAAAGGGGCGTAGCGAAATTTCCAGTCGGAAGAGCAGACCTGATGGCCTGAGTCTTGTCACGTAAAATAATGCGTCATTGAAATGAATTGAGATCGTCGGTTTTCGGGGTTTCCCTCCCCAAGTATCTCTCCCAACAGCCCCCCGCCCCACCTGGGACAAAATCTAAATTTTCATCTGGTTTCCCGTTATGTAAGATAGTGTAGTGCGTGAATGTGTGTGTATGTAGAAAGGGGGAGGATGGAACAAGGATGAGGGAGGAAGATAGTGCGCGGTCCTTGACTCGTTTGTTAAGGTATTGCCATTTTCCATTTGCCATTTTCCTGGCATTGATTCAAGAAACCGCGGAAAACTATCGTCAGAACACCTGCGATAGAATTCTCCTCCAACCGATGTTTGTATTCGACCTACCTATATTGTGAAGCAGTATATTCCGTTCACAAGTGGTAGTATTCGTATATTTTCGTTCAAATCGGTAAGTATATGAAGACTAATCTAACTAAGATGTGTTCAAACTTCCAGCACTGTAATGATAGTTGCAGTCGTGCAATATCCTTCAATAAAATAAACAATCGGGAAAGAACGTTCAATAAAAATGCTCTAAGAATCTCTCATTTACAACCAATGTACTGATTTTTTATTTAATTTTCTTGAAATAAAAAAATCTGCTGTGAAGCAAAATTCAAAGAGAGTGCACAATAGACTCACGAGTTCTAGCAGCCTAAGAGCGGAGCTCGGGATGAGGTGGCAAGTAACTCTGAGTCATCGGTCAGCGCACCTGGATTGAAACATGTCAGGAAAGTTAGGCAGGGATTACGTTTGGAGGCGAATTTAAACTTCTCAGAATTCTATTCCAGATGGTATCGATCACTGTCACACCATTCAGAAGTGGCGAGGTTCATATTCTCTCTTTACGATTCCTTAACAATACGAATTGTTGGGTATCAGTGCCATTGATCAGGACATTATCACCAAAATTTGAGAGGAAATTTGAAAAGATTCCATGAAGAATATTTTTAAAATGATGAAATACTGGTGAGAACAATATTCTTGTTTCATTCTAAATACTCATTATTTCCCTCAAATTTCGAAAATAATTAAATTTCATTCTTTTTTTGTCTTCGATTGAAAACATTTATCATAGTTTTATCGCAGGATGTTGACTCTGAAATTGTGAGACAAATAAAGATATCTGCTTGCCTTGATAAGATAGAAGAACTTCCGATGTTGGACACTTCGTTTAATATCAAGAACGACTTCAGTCCAAAGGAAGTTTAAAATCAAAATGCGCTAGAATACGAGGCGATGGTCACATTGACCAAAAATAAATACTAGTGGATGATCTGGTTCATCAAGTACGCGAACGATATTGCAAATACCCATTGAATAGTCAGAAAAAGGATTTTTGTGCGTGTATCTGTTTTATCCTTTCACCTCTACTGCCCTAGGGCCATCGCTCAGGTGGTCGTATACAACGCTCTCACCATCGTCGGGGGCCGTTATCCCCCCAGAAGCGTTCGCCGGGGTGCCTGTGAGGTTGGAACAAATGTGGTACATAGGCCCCTTATCGATTTGGTTCGGAATTAACGAAATAGGAAGACCAGGCTGTCTGCCAGGTTCCCCAATTCAATCTCGTGATGTGGCGAGGGACCCTTATGCTCAGTGTGATCTTGCTCTACAAGCCACCTTACAAGTGTGACCCGCCGGATTCATTCGGTTTGGTCCGGTATTAGCGGAATAATGGGACGTGCGGCCACCCGTAATTTTGAACTGAATTAAAATATTTTTTTGTTTGAAATTCAGGCTTGTTGTTTTTGTGAGAGATGTTGCATCGTACGAAACACAGTCTCCAACAAAATTATAACTTCTATTTTGGTGTGCATCGGCTTCCTTGTGAGCTGGTGGAAATTTCCATCCGCATCTTCTTCGTAACTCGTTCCAACTCCTCTCTAGCGTTATAAAGAGCGCGCCCTCACAAAAAGCCGGGACCTGTAGACGACGCTTTGACTCGCTGGCCCCATGCCCAAGTAGCGCTCGCCCCGAATAGCGCACCCCGCCCCGCCCCCTCGCACCGCTCCGCCTCGGTCCACCCCGCCCCGCCGTCCCCCGCCCCGCTCCACCCGGCCCCGCCCCCCCCGCCCCGCCCCGTCCCACTTCGACTCGAGTGGGCCGGGTCTCGAGCAGGAAAGCAGAGCTCCTGTCAGGAGGAGTAGAAGAAAAGGGTGAGGCGTCCCGGACAGGTTGAGCGCGGGGAGCAGATGCGCTCGCTCAGAATGAAGGAGGCGAGGTGGCGCGGAATGAGGTGACGAGAATCACTGTGGAGGTCAAGAGTACCCTGCAAGTTCAAAACAAGTGAAAGGAATATATTTGGCTGTTCCCTCCACGAAGTGAATCAGAATTACCTGACATATCTCTTCGATATTTCCATGCAATACACTTTTCTAATACGATTTTATATTTGTTATTTTGTTGTTCTTTAATTATTCAAACTGTATCCTAATTTGACGGTTCGAATAGTTATTACCGTCAGTAGGCCGTTAAATAGCAAGTAAAGAACGCGTTTGAAATTTGTAAACCGAAACGATAGACTGGAGTTTTAAACCAATAGAGCCCGTTATTTGTGATATCAATCCTACGCCGTTCAATATTTTTCGTAATTTCACTTTCTTATAACTAGACATCGGATGTTTAGGCACAAAAAAACCCGTCTTTTAGTCGCCTAAAAGGCACTGAAAAGTCAAGAATATGGAAAAAAAAGGCACTCCATAAGTTATATTTACAACAAAATGAAAAATGTTTTGTATTTTTTGCCTATATTTTTTTGTAAACGCAAATGTACAAAACTAGTTCGTACATTTTAATGTAAAACTAGCTTTACATATTTACAACTCTTCCACATTTTACTCTTAATAGTTTGCATTAACCAGTAATATTTGCATTCACAGGATCACAATTTCAAATTTGCGACAATTAGACAAAATCAGTTTGAATGCGGAGAAGGATTTCTCAACATCTACTGATGTGTCTGGCATATAATTTAGAAAATTTTAAAAAAGTTCAACACTAGCATCACTGAAACCGTCCAAGAATTTACATTTGTTTTCACTTATAATTTCGGTGCCCTCGGAATATTGTCAATCGACCATGTTCTCAGAACATGGCTGGTATAAATAGGGAAATGGAGAAAAGTCAGTTGGCATCCTTTTAGGAATTCTCTCTATTTTAAAATACCAAGACGTGAATTGAATATTTCGTAAAGAATTGTCACAATGGATCATGGTCCATTTTCTAATATCTTAGCATTGTATATAAAAATAATACATAAAATTATAAAACTTCGGCATATTTCATAATTTGTTATGATTCGTGCACATATATTATCAGCCTTTAAATAAGTTCGCTAGAATAAAATAGGCATTTCCCTAAACATCCACAAAAAAGAAATACCTTTCTTTGAATAGGAGCACTTGTATATAGTCTTTTCGTATAACTTCGTAACTTTTTTTTTCGTTCTTCAGTTTCTGCAACTGATCCGAAGGCAGGAACCAGGGGTAAGGGTGGACGCTCAGAATAGAGCCCGATAATTGGGAGACGAGAATCGCTGTGGAGATTGTGACACGCAAAAGACTTTTTTGTGTGTCTCGTGGAATCAATTATAAATAAAATATTGTTTGTTTTTTCACTATTACAATAAAATCTGATATAATCAAATTTTATAATTATAATTCTTAAATTTTTGATAGATTTATATCAGTCATATTATCGAATAATATTTTGTAAATATTTTGTAATCCCTCACTTGTTTAAAAATTTTGAGGTGTTGTTAGAGGTGACATGTAATATGAAAGTATGTTATGCATCTCATAATGTAGTAAGCTATGAACTGGATGTTCATATGATGTATAAATATACCTTACTTACAAATAATGTTACATACTTTATTTCATATTGTCTAAAAAATGGTCTCTGAATATTCTTGGACTTAAAGAATTGGAGCTTTAAAATATTTGTGAACCTGGGATGGATGCAAAACTATGCTGGTTATCCCAAACGACCCCAAGTAACAGTTTTCCCGAACTGCACGAACATCGAAAATAAAAATCCCTAAACTATTTTACCGAATTCTGGTTCTATTGGTACCACATTATTTCCAAAGAATGTAAATTATATTTACTCAATAACTTTTTATTCATATGCAGACGAACATCGATTAACAATGCCTCGATTCTTCGTGTTCCCTTTAATAATACGAATTGAATACGAATTGAATTTTCATGAAAGTAATAGGAATTGAAATGTTTGCAGTATTTTATTCGCAATTCATTAACCTGAACTTGTTTATTTCCAAAATATTATTTTCCTCTCCTTTCCATTTGAGTTTTTCTTGGCCCGTGCTCCGCTCCGTTCCGCTCCGCGTTGGGAATTAGGGGGGGTAGTGTGACTCGGCACAGAGGAACCACGAACAGTAGACTGAACCGGTCCAAGGCCCGAACTCGTGAAATGTGTCAATTTTTAAAAATTCTGCTGGTGATATTTGTTATTAAAGCCATTTTGTTTACTAAAAAACATACAGTAAACCCTCGTTTGCACGAACTCGTTTAACACAGATTTTATCGTAACATGAACAAATCTACGGCCCCGGCAAAGTTACGGTATACAGGCATTTATAATATTCGAATAACGCGAATTTTTATAATATGAACTCCGATAATTTCGGTCCCTTGAAATTCGTCGTGTTAATGAGGGTTTATTGTATAATTTTTTGTTACGTGTAAAGACTACTTCGCGATCACTTCTTATCCTTCTTTCTTCTTCTTTTCTTTGCAGATATATGAAATTTCATTCTTATAATCTTGAACCCTCACTAGTGAAGTAAATAGAGTAAATATCACGTACAATAATTCGACTTTATAAATACAATTTTTTATGTACACAACCGAATGTCAAACTTTTTTAAAAAAAGTGCTTCTTTTGAAATGTATGTAATTTAATCATTAATCGGTCGCAATTCGTAAAAGAGTTGGTTGAAACAGTTTGGCTGGAAAAATATTTATTATTGTTCATTTTATAACATTAATTTTCCAAAAGTCTTAATGGAAATGTCATTTGACAAGAAAGTTATTAATAGACTATTTTCACTGCTAGACTGAAAGACATTTAGGTTTATTCTGTCCAAAAATGTGACTGCTTTTAACGTCTTTTATAGGTAAACGTATCAAAAATCCTCTAATCCTACGATTCTAGAATTGCAGTTCCGTATGAATCAAAATGTTCTCAATGTGTTTGCCCCGCGCGTTTCGGCCGCTGCAGTCCAGTGTGTGTTGCCACTGGTCGCCCGGCGTCGCATCGCCGGGGGGGTGGGCTGGGGGTCTATGTTTAGCTGCCCGACACGTGCCCGCCCGCACAATCGTCGCGCCCGCCGCCGATGCACACCAAAACACGCACGCCGCAGGGGGGGGGGTTGCTTCCGGCTACAAAAGCGGCGCCCCCAAAGGCCTCAACCAACTCCTGCTGTTTCCGCACGCGGCGCTCTAAGGCTTGTCCGTTAAACGAACGCCCTTTTTTCAGACTTCCTTTCCAATTCTTACCATGTCCATCATGATTGCTTACATGTTTCATAGCAGTGACGTCGAAGGCTTCCGCCGGCGAGAGTCATGCAAATGATCTTGGCTGTCCGGGTGACACCGCATCGAAGGCTGTGGTGCCGACATTTCGACCATCTTGTCGTAATCTCGACCAGCCCTGGAAGACCACGACAAGATGGTCAAACGTCAGGCACCACATCCTTCGACGGCGTCACCCGGACAGCCAAGATCATTTGCATGTTTCCTAGCAGACCTACACTCCTTTCTTCACCATTTATGTTTGATTTTCTAAATAGCCACCAAAGGATTGAGTAGGCATACGTAATTCCTTATTCTTACTCGTACACCAGGAATGTAATTTGCAATATTAAAGCAAAATGACGTATTATGAAATAATAACGCATGTCACATTTCTGGAATGTCATTTAGCAGGAACTCGTATCGAAGTTGTTGTCTGCTCCCGCCGTCATTATCATATCCTGAATCATCTTACTCGTACTGTTTGTTATTGTTTACATTCTCGCATACAGTCTACGCAATAGAGACAGTATTGTAATGCTGTGGCAAAATAGGTCTTTTTCGACAGAAAAAACGATTGTGAGATCTTGATACCGAAAAAGTGGATAAATCTTGTTTCCTACATATAATAAATTACTGCCATTTTTTAATCGTAACCCACGTGTTGTGCGTTCTCGATGCCGAAAAATTGGTTACGGCAAAACGTCGTCTCTCCGCCCTGATTCTGATTAACGCTGGCGGCTAAACTGTCAACATGATTTTCACAATTCCATATTCCCAGATCGAACTGGCTGATGTCGCGGCCCTTGAATTTGAAACGATATTACAATTCTAGAGAATACTTAAATGAAGTCTTAATATTTTCAAAATTTTCTCTAAATTGTTCCAATTTGTTAGCTATTTTTCTCTTGAACAGAGCACAAGACTATTAAACAAATAGTATAGGTCACATTTTCGCTGACCTCTTACAATTTTTCGACAATTTAAAAGATTAAATTTGTTCGGTGTCTTTCTACCACTACAATATTAAAGATAGATTTATTTCTTCAGTGAAATGTGCTTATAAAAAGAGCTTTAAATAAAGGGCAAATATAATTTTCTAGAAAATCAGCAGATTTGCATTTGCGTGAAATACCGACCCACCTCCGCCAGCTAGCTCAGAATGGGTTTTCAAGTGGGCGCAAAATAAAAAATACAATTAGAATAGCAGGGATCAGGTCATGTGGGCCGTTGTGGATTGAATGCATTTACACAGAAACTCAAGTCGAATCACTTTCCACTTACTTAAAATATATTCTAATTAAAATTGCTGTTACAGTCAATGAACATAAAATACTTTACATATACAAAATTTTGTCTTGCTGAAAAAAAAACAACCAAATCTCAATAATTAACTACACTGTTTCCTTTCTCTCATTTAAATCAATTTCAAAGAATACTTAAAACTTTGCCTAATCATTTCCAGTCGTAAATTCTCTGGTTGCAACTTTACAATTAGCTAAGTTTTTTTTGAAAGAAAATTGATTCTATTTTACAGAATATCGGTATAAAGAACCTGTACTAATACTTTCTTTCCGGAAACAAATTATTTCTTCTATATCTACAAATTGTTCAAGTTGGCACGACCTTACTGTGTCTTTTCAGCGTAGAAATCTACGGCGTGACT